>CAUYUJ010015393.1:394608-399608 GCA_963575745.1 Prorocentrum cordatum
CGTTTCGGTGCTGACGACAACATTGGAAGGTTTTTGTTTTGAATTCTTCTTAAAGTTTTGTTTGGGAGATTCGGGGGTAGCACCGCAAAAGCTAAAGATCACACGGGGAGGACAACGTTTAATATTCGGTTGCCACTAATGTGACGTAACTGTGCTTCCAGTTTTGATAAGGATTAGTTTTCTGTTCTTATAAACAAGAAACAAAGCCACGGTTCTGAAACTTCGCAAGTTTGATCTTGTTCCGTTTCAGACAACATCGAAAGGAAGTTGCAACGCATGTGAAATTGTATGCGAAGAGTGTTTTGCTGGTTTGAGTAAACCCGAAAGGAACCCGGAACGAACGTGAAAGGCAACATATGCTACATTGCACCGGTTTCAGTGTGGTTTTGTTTCGGCTTGAACTTCAATTCGATCTGAACCAAAATTTCACCGATACGGAACCGAAGCGACACCGAAACAACACTGAGACGAAACCGAAAGGACACCAAAACAACACCGAAACAAAACCGAATTGAAACCGAAACGAGCCTGAAACGCAAACATACGCGAAAGCGAACCACAGCTGGCACAAACAGCGCAACTGCACTGCGAGCAGTCGGTCGACATTCAAGATTAAGTCATGTAGCTACACGTGGTCAACTTTCGGACGGAAATTGTCATATCCCTTGGAACACTTGCAATTCTTTGCCAGGTTCGGTTTGAGGAAATTTACCCCGAAGCTTTTACATCTCTTCGCAACTCAAGTTTTTCCTGCGATATTGTAGTGTTGCGTCTAATTTTGGTCTTTTCACGGAAAGGCTCTGAGCTTAAGTTAGTTGACCCACAGAGATGACAGCCCTCGCTAGAGAACATTGTCAATCCCACGGGGCATGTTTGAACCAGAGTTGGCTTGAATGCGTGATGAAAGTGCTGCTGGACCCGTGCCAGGAGGAGAACCGGCAGCTCCGCGAGATGGTGACGCAGCTGAAGACAAGCCAGTCCCGCGATTCAAGCTTGGATGTGTTGCACCAGGCCCACGCCATGAGGAAGGATGCAGATGGGGAGTGAGGTTAGGCATTTGCGAGTTGGGGCCAGCAGGCATCCGCAGACGGTGGTGTTGAGCGCTTGTGATGGAGTGCGCTCGACGACTCGCCCGGATGCTGGATAGTTCACGAGCTCGAGCACTGGAGCGTACGTGCAACATGAGCTAGCGCCCGCTCGATGCGATGAGTCTTGGGAGGGCTACATGGGATCACTGCGGGGAGGAGGGCCCTCGAGGTCCTGGCGTCCCAGATCACCGAAGATCTGATGTATGAAACTTAAGTTTTTTCTATTGATTTCGGCCTCTCGGGGGCGGCATCGGGCCCCAGTGCCATCACAAACGGATTCATCGCGAAAAATGACTCCCGGGGACGCGGTCGGGGTTTCTGGGGGCACGGGTAGAACAGATACATCACGGCGGATGTCTGGACTGGTGTCGAGGTTTCCAGGTTCGAGGTTTTACGAGTTGCTGGGCGTGTCCGCGAGACGACCCCACAGGATTGGTGCTTCCGCAGTTTTGCGATCGATGCGAAGGGTGCCCCTCGGTCTTGGGAGCTGGTTTCCGGTATGTGATAACATGTGTTGCGTCATGTTGCAGATTGTGCTGTGTTGCGCCCGAAAAATCGCAAATGAGTTTTTCGTCTGGACTGTGCACAGAAGATCGTGAGAACTTCTGGCGCGAGCCCCTGTCGTCGAGTACCGAGCTTCTTGCGGTGGGTCCCGCCACCGTGCCAGCGCAGCATCGACATACATGCATGATTGTTCGACCGAGCTGCCCAGGAATAACTCAGAATACCATCTGGGGCGTTCCAAAATGGGCCTTGCCTTCGAGTGTGGAAGGAGTTGCCATCTCTTCCGCGGCGGAAGGCGGCGGAAGGTCGGTGGAAGTAAAACGAGGCCGCCTCCGCCGGGGAAGCAGGCGGAAGGGCGGCTGAAGGTGGCGGAAGCAAAAAGTGCGCCCCGAGAGATGAAAACATTGTTGGGCTCAGGGTTTCCGGAATCGGCCATCTATCTCAGTCAGGGCCGTCTTAGGAGCTTCGCTATAATGGTGCGGCGCGGCGCGGTTGAAATTGAGCTTGAGTGGCCGTTGCGTGACCTCTCGAGGGCCGCCCCCTCGTAGCTCCACCTCTCGGTGGCGAGCCGAGGGGGGAAGGGAGAGGGGACAGGCCTCCCCAGAAGGCTGGGTGCCTGCTGAGCCTGCGCCGACCTGGGCGCGCCGCCGAACCTCAAGCCCTCCTCCGCCTCCTCCGGGGCTGCCGCAGGCACACACGACTGTCTCCGCGGCCACCGCCACCATGATGCCGGGAGGCCCGTGCCGCCCAGACCGCAACCCGACGTGGAGGATGACGAGCAGCAGCAGGAAGAGCAGGAGGAAGCTGCCGGCGAGAGTAGCCTTGGCTGGCCTGGCACCACGACGTGACGATGAACGGGGGGAAGGGGGAAGGAGGGTGCACGTCTTGTGCCCTGAGGAGGCCCCTGGGGCCCAAAGGGCACGAAGCTGCGCGTCTCCCCCCCCCCTTCATCGCCCCCATTAATGACCCAAAGCAGCAGGAAGAGCAGGAGGATGTTGCCAGCGAGAGTGGCCTTACCCTCCGCTGGCCGCTGCCGACGCCAAAGTGGTAATTAAGGTTTCGGGCTGCGCACAGACAGCCCCCAGGCAGTCCCGGCTGGTCTCAACAAGCCCGTCCTAAACAGACCCCGCGAGAAGTCCGTGGCGGTCTTAACACCACAACCTTGGGGCGCGGAGCGTCTCGGGGGCGCCGCGGGAGGGGGCGCCAGGTTGTTAAGACCGCCCCAGACTATTCGGGGGGCCAGTACAGGTCAGGCAGAACTACTTGGGGGGAGCTCTCAGTGTGCAAGCGGAACCTTCTCACGCCAAACAGTTTGTGTCGGCTCCCCATTTCGATGTTCAGAGAGATTCGAATCGAAGATCCCATTCTTTCCAAGTTGCCTCAGTTGTGGTGGCTGCGATGGGTGTTCAAGCACGCACACACACACACATCGCGACAACGTGCAAGCAATGGTCCCGTCGCAGTTCAGTCCAAGGCGCGCGAAGCTCAGACGTTGTGAGTCTTGCATGGGCTCGTTTGTACTGATCGAGTATTCGATCTAGCCAGCGTGTCGCGCACAGGAGAAGGAATAATTGAGGCCGATGCTTCGACGACTCGAGTCTGGACCGAACCGCATCGCCGATACATCGATGATTCTGCGGGATCCTTTGGAACCATTTTTCCGGCCCCATTCGGGCGGCCTGGAAAGGGAAAGAAGCCACCATCCCCGTGCGGCAACAAACAGCAGACGGGAGAAATGATGCGTCGATTGAAAACATACGCTTTCCCCCCCAAGGCCACCCCCACGTCGTGTTTTTACATTAAGTTCCCCCTCCCAACGGTCTGGAATCCTTCCCGAGGACGTGTTCTCACCCAGAGTGCTTTTGCAGGTTCCCAGGGCTGGGATCTTTTTTAGATGCCGAAGCTGATCAATCATTGGCAGTCGTTTTCGTTACGGAGCGGGGGAGGGGGGCTCCGGAAGTATGAATGCCCGACCGCGTCTTCACTTTCTCGTCGTTCTGGCCCGTTGCGGGCCCTTGGCCCAGACGGGGTCAGAAACATCATCTTGCTGGGTCGTCTTCATCTTCGACGACGGCGGCGGGTGTGGCATTGGCGACGACGTCGGTGCGTTACCAGTGCGTTGAGTGCGTTTCCAGCCCCTGCCCAGGCCGCCCCCGAGGCCTCCAGATGCCTCTGGAGGCCCAGAAGGGCCAGAAGCGTCAGAAATCTCAACCCTCTAGCCTCGATTCCTCGAGGAGTAGGAGTAGGAGTAGGAGTAGGAGTAGGAGTAGGAATAGTAGTAGTAGTAGTAGTAGTAGTAGTAGTAGTAGTAGTAGTAGTAGTAGTAGTAGTAGTAGTAGTAGTAGTAGTAGTAGTAGTACTAGAAGTAGTACTAGAAGTAGTAGTAGTAGTAGTAGTAGTAGTAGTAGTAGTAGTAGTAGTAGTAGTAGTAGTAGTAGTAGTAGTAGTAGTAGTAGTAGTAGTAGCAGCAGCAGCAGCAGCAGCAGCAGCAGCAGCAGCAGCAGCAGTAGTAGTAGTAGTAGTAGTAGTAGTAGTAGTAGTAGTAGTAGTTGGAGGAGGAGTAGTAGTTGGAGGAGGAGGAGGAGGAGGAGGAGGAGGGCGGCGGCGGCGACGACGACGACGACGTTCTTGCTGGTCCGCTGCTGGCGCATGCCCAGGCTACCCCAGAGCCGACGCCGCGGCCCACTGGCCGCCAGCAGCTCCGGCGCAGCCGGGGGGGCCGGAGGAGGCCCCGCGGCAGATCGTCTACTCGACCGCCCATGCACAGCGCCTGGCGGCAGCTCCGGCGGCCCCTGTCGTGGTCTCCGTTGTGTTTTGCGTTGCTTGTGTTCTTGCCTTTGTGGGCCTCCGCGGTGGCCCTCGTCGCCACGGCCGGATTCGCTTTCTTGGGGGCTTCCTGGGCTGCCCTCGATGCCACGGGTGGCTCCGCCTTGACGTCCTGCTGAGAAGCCGCCCAGGGAGAGGCTCACGGAGTATCCGGGGTTGCCAGAGGCCAGAGGTGCCCCTGGCCCTAGGTTGCCTCCAGCTTTTCGGTCAGTTCGGGAGCCCCTGGCGCCCTGGTGTTCTGGAGGCCGTGGGGGCATCTTTGGAAATCTTGGGGGGGCACCTTGGGCCATGGGCACTGCTAGCAACACCCTGAAGTAGCGGTAGCGCCCCACCGCGTCGTGATCACCCCTTCGAAAGTTGACAGCCGCTTCTGTTGCGCGGCAGACCTGGTTACATAAATACCTTCGGGCGGCTTCGTTTGGTACATGCGGTCTTCTCTTGAGTCTGATTCGGCTTGGACGCGGATTCTACATGAATTCGTGGATTCGAGACGGGTTCGACGCGGATTCGGCGCGAATGGCGACGCGATGGGACAGACAATGAACCCCGAACATGCCACATAAAATTCGGGTTCAGATTTTG
>CAUYUJ010015393.1:404608-489608 GCA_963575745.1 Prorocentrum cordatum
GGCGCCACTTCACGGCCGACGTCGCCGGTGCATCGCGAATGCATCGACGATGCGGCGCGATTTTCCGACCCCATCTACTCCGACCCCTTCCAGGAGGCCTCTAATATTCGCGTCGCGGAACACTTATCACGACGGACGGTTTTTGGCAATTTCCGGCCTCTGGGGAACCTTACCTGGCCGCTGAGCCGTCGAAAAAGGATTCATGATGCAAAGTTGAACCCCTGGAAGTGGCCCAGATCTCTTCGGGGAGCCGTCTCACAGGTTCGGCTTCAGGGGGCCGCTTTCGACCTCCGTCCCGTGGCCATCACGAAGAGCTCGGGACGAAAGACCGGCCCCAGGGAAAGGGGCGGAAGATCCAGGGATTTGAGGCCCAGGGTGGACCTGGGGGCAGGGCCCAGGGGTAGGGCTGGGGTAGGCCTGGAAGTCGGCCTTGGGGGCAAGCCTCGGGGCAGGGCCTAAGGGTTGAGCCTTGGGTCAGGGCCGATTGAGAGAGCAGCGAAGGATAGCTCTGCTTCGTCCTGGGCCAATCTGTCCAAGCCCCCCGGGCCTCTCACGTGCCGCTCCCCCCCAGGCGCTTGCTTGGCCGAGTCGGCCCAGGGCTTCGCTGCACGAGCTGACCCGCTGCACGCTTTAGTCTCGCCCACGCTTCTGGCGGCTCTGAAATTGTTACGCCCCGCCGGGGCTCGCGACGCAGCGGCGCAGCTGGAACGAGCGGTATCAGCTGCGTGTCCGAATGACTGAAGGGTTGAGGTCTGCGCGCGCCCCCGAAGGTGCTTCTGCAGCGGTTGCGGTCCTCCGTCTGCTCCGTCCACCAGCGCCAAGGCTTTTGGGGAGCTTTACAGCTCGCAGAGGAGGGCAAGATGAGCAGGGAACGTGCGGTTGATTTCGCATCTGGCTTTCTATGGCAATGGAGGGTGTGCTGACGTGGAAGAGGAGCAGGAGAAAGGTAGAGGAGAAGGGCGAGGAAAGAAGGTACCAATAATAATGACGAGGACGGGTAATGGGAGCGGGCAAGAGGTATGTTTTGCGATCGTCGGGCTCGGTTGCTGATTCATCTTCGCGAGGGACCAGGTGGGCCAGGAGGACGAGTGCGAGGAAGGGAAGGACCAGGAGGAGATGGAAGATAAAGTGTAGAAAAGGTGGATGATGCGGAGAAGGCGGAAGAGCAATGCGAGCAAATGATTCGAACACGCCCGGGGGGGGGGTCCCACCACCCCACTGTCCAGGCAACGATTAGAAATTTTCCCCGGCACCGGAAACTTTCTTTTACATCTTCCCCCCCCCCCGCGCCCCAACGGAGCGACCGGCGTGAGAGGGGGGGATGGAGGAGGAGGAGGAGGAGGAGGAGGAGGAGGGCGAGGAGGAAAAGGAGGAGGAGGGAGGAGGAGGAGGAGGAGGAGGAGGAGGAGGCGAGGAGGGAAGGAGGAGGAGTGAGGAGGAGGGCGAGGAGGAGGGAAGAGGAGGAGGAGGAGGAGGAGGAGGAGGAGGAGGAGGAGGAGGGCCTGGCACGGAGTCGCATCATTCTCTCTCGCTCTGTCTGTCTGTTTTTCTCTCTCTGTCTCTCTCCTGGTGGGCCCTGCACATCCCCGCCCCGTCCTATCCGCAAACGGCGACGTCGTCGCACCCTGGGGCCGTCGTCGAAGCAAAGGGGGCGACGTCGTCGCACCCCTGCGCCGTCGTCGCCCCCCCCCCCCCCCCCCCCCCCCTACGTCCCATCCGCAAAGAGCGCTCGTCGGCGCACCCGCACCCTGCCGCCGTAGTCGTCGCACCCCCTCGCCTACCTCCTATCCGCAGAAGGAGGCCGCCGTTGTCGTCCCCCCCTCCCCAACGTTCCATCCGCAAAGGGCGACGTCGTCGCACACACCCCCTCCTCCCTACGTCCGATCCGCAGAAGACACCAGACGGCGCCGTCGTCGCACCCGTCGTCGCACCCCGCCGCCGCCGCCTTCGCGCACATACACATACACACACCACACACACACACACATACACGCGCACACACACACACACACCACTCACACACACACACACGCGAACACACACACGCGAACACACACACACACACAGACACACACACACACACGCACGCACTCACTCACGCACTCACGCACGCACACCCTACGTCCCATCAACAAGGATCGCCCGTCGTCCCCCACCCCCCCCTCCCCCCCCCTACGTCCGATCCGCAAAAGGCGCCAGAGGGCGCCGTCGTCGCACCCGTCGTCGCACCCCGCCGCCGTCGTCGTCGCCAACCTCTCCCCCCCTCCCCCCCTGACCTCCCATCCGCAAAGGACGCCGTCGTGCTCCCCCCCCCCCGCGTCCCATCCGCGACGAGCGCCAAAGGCCGCTGTCGTCGCACCGCGCCGCCGCCGTCATCGCAACCCCCCCCTGGTTCTCCCCGTACGCCCTCCGACCGGGGAATCCGCAAAAGCCGCCGTCGGCGCACCTGGCCGCCGTCCGTCGTCGCACCCCCTCCCCCCCCCCCCACGTCCTATCCGCAAAGGGGCGCCGTCGTTGCACCCCGCCACCGTCGTCGCATCTGGCCGCCGTCCGTCGTCGCACCCCCCCCCCTCCACCCCCGTACGTCCCATCCCCAAAGGACGCCGCCGTCGCTCTCCCCCCCCTCCCCCCCCCCTTGCGTCCTATCCGCATAGGGGGCGCCGTCGTCGCACCCCGCCGCCGACGACGCTTTCCCCCCCCCCTCATCCCCCCCCCCCTCCTACGTCCCATCCGGAAACGACGCCGTCGTCGTCGCCCCCTCCCGCCCGACGTCCTATCCGCAAAGGCCGCCGTCGTCGGAGCGCGGGGTTGCGCGCACAGCGCGCGGGGTGCTCCCACCTCAGAACACCACGCGCGTTGCGCGCGCAATCCCGCGCAACCCCGCGCTTCCCGTTTATCGTATTGGAATCTGGATTCGTACGGGTGTGATTATTTGTTCCAGGCGTTTTTGTTTCTTCGTTATTTTGTTTGGTGTGTTGTTTGTTTATGTCGATTTGACGGTTTCAGTCCAGAAACAATAGTTGTTTAATCGTCACCGCCAGATTGTCATACTCACTTGGTCGCATTACGAGGGGGAATCCGTAAAGCGAGCAAGTATCAAGTGTTGCATCAAGTAGTAAGCATCATCATTAAAAGCATGGTTGGGCGGGGCTGCAATGTGCAACATGAGGAATGATTGAGCATGTGTCAGGCCAGTTCTGCAGCACGTGACACACTCGCACACACACTCACACACACACTCACACACACACACCATGTGCTGAGCTACTGATGTAGCAGGTTATTAGACATAGTTTTCGGATAGTACAAAGTGGGTTGGAGGTAATGAGTCGTACGAATGAGATGTTGGGGGGTACGTTGCAAGTAACACCCAGGTGTGTGCACGCAGCAGGCAGTAGGTATAACGTCGCAGCTAGCCCGTAGTAGCTGGTATATGTTAAGTAGTATGGGGTAGCCGGTTTTGTCGCAGTAAGCCATGTCGCACGCAGTGAGCTGGTGGTTTGCAATATGTCGGGAATGTGGCTTATAATTATGACACGGCTTGCATGTGTCAAGCAACGAATAATTGGAACAGACAGCGATCTCAATACTTTGCAAGGAGCAGGGAACAGTTAATGCAGATTCGCGCAAATTTCGACTGTTTGGGCTCACGCCCACTTCCTTGCTGGAGCGTGTTATGCTCAGCGCTTTCCTGCACAGCCTCGGGGACCGTCTCTCATCCCGAGCCGTGCTCCGACGGCCCGAGGGCCTGGCAAGGGTACCCAGAATTCGACGATGGCGAAACATTGGCCGTCGCGTTTTTGCTCACGGCTCTTGATGGCCGAGGAACAATGATAACCCCATCAAGCGAAACAGTTGTGCGTTCGACGCGTTTTGAAGCCCAGAAGATTCGAGATAGTCTGCTTGCGAACAGTTGCATCACCCTGGCAACATTACGACCCGATCCCTGACCCCCCCGCTTTCTGCCGCAGTTCTCGAGCTGGGCCCACTCGTGGGGGTCCTGGGGCCCGAAGCTGGGCGAACAGGCTTTTTGATCTGCGGGGCGAGAGCGAACCTCTTCCGCTAAAAGCTAGGCGGGCTACGCACAGCTTTAAAGCTGGGCGAACAGGCGCGGCGCGAAAGAGCTGCAACGCCCGGATCTCAGGGGAGAGCGAGGAGGTCGGAGGCCGCCTAAATTTTAGGGGGGAGGAGGGGGAGGAGGAGGAGGAGGAGGAGGAGGAGGAGGAGGAGGAGGAGGAGGAGGAGGAGGCCCCCTTGGGGGGGGTGACAGAAGGCGGGGGCGGCGAGGTGCGCTGGGGCCCCTGAAGGGGCCCTCCAGGGCCCAGAAGGTGGTCTGTGGGGCTCGCCAAGGGAGCCTTTCTTCCTCCCCCCTTTTTTATCTCAGGAGGGAACGAGACACTCAGACGTAAGGAATCGTCGACTCCCAGGAGCATATGGGATAATGTGGGAAGGGTGTAGGGGGGGACGAAGACCCAGAAAATATTGGAAGGTATCGGGGATCTGGGGACTTGTGTCTATCTATTTGTGTGTCCCTGGGCCCCATGTCGGGATTAGTGCATATTTGTTTGTGTGTCCCTGGGCCCCTTTGTTCTCGCCCTCCCCGTTCATCAGCTCGCGTCTACAAGGATTAACGAGGACTGTGGCCAATCCCGACGGAAACCAGGCCAGCGAGGAAGGTCAAGATGCGGACGAACATGCAGATCAGCTTCAGCCCTTGCCAGGAAACATCTAACAAGACGTCCCACCTAGCTCGCGCCCGAGACGGGGGGGCCGCGCGCGCGGGCGCGTGCAGCTGGCATGCCGGCGCAGCCCCTGGGCCAGCTGCAGCCCCAGCAGCTCGGAGTGGCGCAGGCGGGCGCTCCGCGCGCCCAGCGCCCCGGGCCCGCGAGCAGAGTCGCCAGGCGACTTTGTCTCCCCCAGCCCCCCCCCCCCACCCCCGCCTTTTTCGACGACGGGTGAAGCCGCTCGAGCAGGGAGGGAGACCTGGGGATCCACCCCATGGGGGGTGGGTGGGGCCATTCGGACGCACCCCAGATCGAGGATGGGCGTCCCCACGATCGTATGATTCGCAGGGTTGGCCCCCCCACTGTTTGGTCCATCTGGGGGAACCCCACGGAGCCTGGAATAGGGGTCGACCTATCCTCTGTCACAGAGGGCTGTCTGGACAAGGGCGGGCTTGGCATTGCTCGGACGTGTGCCTGTACGCAATTTCGTGCCTGGCTTTTTTGGGGAGCTCCGCGTTCCCCTTCAGCGGGAAAGGTTGCATGACTATCAGCGGGCCCCGTTCGGCACACCCCGCACTTTCCGTGCCCCCTGGTCAGGGAGCTCCACCTACCGCCCCGGCGGGAAAGGTCGCACTGCGTGCGTGGGCCCGTTCCGGCACACCCTTCACACGTAGCGCGCCCTGCAGGGATCTCCACACCTACGGTTTCGGCGGGAACGGTTGCATGGGGGACGTGGGCACATTTCGGCACACTCCTCACGCGGAATGTGTGAGGGATGAGCCGAGATGGGTGCGGGGACGCAAGCGAGCTATCCCGCTGGGGCCGTAGGTGGAGCCCCTGAAGACACGAAACGCGTGAAGGATATGCCAGAATGGGTCGGGGGACGAATGCGAATTTTCCTGCTGGGGCCGTCGGTGGAGCTCCCAAAGAGGCTCGACACATGTGAGGGTACGCCGAGATACGTGGTTGGATGCGGGCATCTTTCGACACACACCTCACACTTTTCGTGCCCAGCAAGGAGCTCCACCTACGGCCTCAGCGGGAACGAGTCCATAGCGTACGCGAACTGATTTCGAGGCACACACACACACGCAAGCACACACACACACGCGCGCACACACAGCACACAACACACACATACTCACACACAACACACACACAAACATGCACGCACGCACGCACGCACACACAAACCCACACCCACACCCACACCCACACTCATATCTATACGAACACGCACACGCACACGCACACGCACATGCACACGCACAAGCAAACGCACACGCACCCGCACAATCACACACACGCACACGCACACGCACACGCACACGCACACGCGCCCGCACTGGCACCCGCACCCGCACCCACACCCGCATCAGCACCCGCACGCGCAATCGCACGCGCACGCGCACGCGCTCGCGCACACACACGCTCGCACAAGACCTCCAACACACGCGCACACGCGCGCGCGCACACGCGCGCACACACGCGCGCACACACGCGCGCAGACACACGCGCACACACACGCGCACACATGCGCACACACGCGCACACGCGCGCACACACGATCACACACGCGCACACACGCGCACACGCGCGCACACGCGCAACCACGCGCACACACGCGCACACACGCACACGCGCGCACACACGCGCACATACGCACACACACACACACACGCGCGCACACGCGCACACACGCGCGCACACACGATCACACACGCGCACACACGCGCACACGCGCGCACACGCGCAACCACGCGCACACACGCGCACACACGCACACGCGCGCACACACGCGCACATACGCACACACACACACACACGCGCGCACACGCGCACACACGCGCGCACACACGATCACACACGCGCACACACGCGCACACGCGCGCACACGCGCAACCACGCGCACACACCCGCACACACGCACACGCGCGCACACACGCGCACATACGCACACACACACGCGCGCACACGCGCACACACGCGCGCACACGCGCACACACGCGCACACACGCGCAACCACACAAACACACACACACACACACATACACACACGCACACGCACACTCACACACGCAAACACACGCACACACGCGCACGCACGCGCACACACGCGCGCACGCACGCACACACTCGCACACACGCTCAAACACAAACACACACACACACATTCACGCACACACACGAACGCATGCACACGCACACACGCGCACGCACACGCACACGCACACACACACACACACACACACGCACACACGCAAACACACGCGCACACACACACGCACATACGCACACACGCACACGCACACACGCACACACGCACACACGCACACACGCGTACACGCGCACACGCGCACACACACACACACACGCACACACGCACACACGCACACACGCACACACGCACACACGCACACACGCCCACACGCCCACACGCACACACACACAGACACACACACGCACAAGCACGCACACGCACGCACACACACAGACACACACACACACACACACACGCACACACACACATACACGCGCCTCACACGGCAGATCTACCTACGGCCCCCCTGGCGGGGTTCGCACGCGCTCTCCCCGCAAATTTCGGCTCAACCCTTTCACTGATCGTGCCCAATCGGGAGTTTCGCCTACAGCCCCAGGGAAACAGTACGCACGCATCCCCCCAACCATTCTGGCACATCCCTCACGCGGATCGTGCTCATCAGTATTTGCCACCTATGAGGCATTAAGCTGCTACGGGTTGGGCCCCTCGCCAGGCTAATTCTTTGATGGGTCTGATGGGACACCTTGGACTGAGCCGCTAGCGGTCAGCTAGCTGGCAGAGCGTGGGTACCACGCCTAAGGATATGGGTCTTCCCCGAGCGGAAAGTACAGGGTTTTGGAGTGCTGACCCGTCAGACCACCTACGCTTAGAGGGCTGGTGGGATTGCCAGGATGGAGAGTAAGAGTGCAAGGCACCTAGAACCCGCAAACATGAAAAACATTACGCCGGGACCATCAAGAACACCGTTGGACGGAGGAAGCAGAGAAGCCTCTGGAGAGCACCCAGGACCCAGGGATGCAAGGTGGTTGTTCTTCAGGGACGCATTATGGTCGCTTGATTTGGATCGATTCTCTGTCTATCTGTCCTTGTCTCTCCCTCTCTTTCTCTTTCTCCCCGCCTCTCTGTCTGTCAGTCTGTCTCTTTCTGTCTTTCTCTCTCTCTCTCTTTCTCTTTCTTTCTCTTTCTCTCTCTCTCTCTTTTTCTCTCTCTCTCTCTCCCCGTTTCTATTTCTCCGTTTGTACACTTATAAGTACCAGCTGTATCCATGATGTACGCATAGATATAAATCCATACCTATATCCCTCTCTGTTTCTGTCCATCGCTCTCTCTCTCTCACTCTCTCTTTGCTTCTCCTAGAAACATCAAGCGTTGCGCGACGTGCTTGGCAAGCAACAAACGCCCTCTATCATCATCTTGGCAGGCCAAGCGGAAAAAAACAGTGCGGAGAAAGGACCAATGGGGAAGTATGCGTAAGCATCGAGTATTGTATTTGCAGGCGGCGGCAAGGAATCCCTAGTCCTGCCAGTCCTCCTCCCTCCCCCACTCCTCCTCCCCCCCCCACGGACGGCCATCTGTGCTTCAAGGCCACATGTAGTCTTCTCCCTCCTACGGACCCCGCAGAAACTTCATCAGGAGCCCCCCAGAAGAGCTCTTCCGAGGACCTTAACTGGAGTCCACAGACTGTCAAACGAGTTTCTGCAGAGCTCATTCGGTTTTGTCGTCGGGGCTACCTGCTACACCCTGCGGCCCGGGCGCCCGTGGACTATAAACAATTAGTCTGGCTAAGGACCCGTGTGCAGTTGCGAGTAACGCAATTGTGAGTATTGTCATCGGTGGAGCTCCCTATGGGTCCACGAAACGTACGAGGGTTGTTGTGGCGGGGGCATGCGAGCGCAGCCACTGGGGCCCTTGGTGTGCTCCCTATGGGGCCACGAAGCCTGTGAGGGGTGTGCCGAAATGGGCGAGGCGGGCGCATGCGAGCGCAACCACTGGGGCCTTCGGTGGGGCTCCCTGTGGGGCCACGGAACGTGTGAGGGGTGTGCCGGAATGGGTGCGGCGGGCGCGTGCGAGCGCAGCCACGGGGCCTTCGGCGAAGCTCCCTATGGGGCCACGAAGCGTGTGAGGGGAGTGCCGACATGGGAGCCACTGGGGACTTCTGTGGAGCCCCCTATGGGGCCACGAAGCGTTTGAGGGGTGTGCCGAAATGGGTGCTGCGGGCGCATGCGAGCGCAGCCACTGGGGCCTGGGGCCACGAAATGTGTGAGGGTTTTGCCGAAATTGTTGACTGGCGCGGATGGCGGATGCAAGGAGGGGGAGGAGGGAGGAGGGCGAGGAGGAAGGAAGAATGGAAGGAAGTAAGGAAGGAACGCTGGGCGCTGTATCTTCGAAACGAGGACCCAACACCACAGGATGGTTGGGAGCAAGTGCGACAAAACAATATTATTTGTTTGGTGGTTGACATGGTTGGAGTGCTTGTATTCGTCGGAAAAGCTCCTTCTCGGTTGGCTTCTGGTCCCAGTCGGCGCGCTTGATGGGACCACATGTTTAAGTAAAGCATTCGGCGAAATCGACGTGCCCGTTCAGCAACCGAGCCCATGCGTCGAATTCCGATTTAATTCAACAATAATTCTTGATATGTGCATATTTGTATGCATGCCCTCGCTGCCCCGATCGGGTCCCGTTCGGCGACCTCGTATAGAAAAAGCGAACATGCTCATTCGGCGCCGAATGAGCTCCGATCGGAAGAGCGGAGAACCTTCAGAGAGCTCCGTATCTCTCCAGAGGATGTTTCTGGAGGGCTGCACAGGCAACAAGAACATTCCAACTATACTGTCGATGCCCCAACCCTGGCATTGGTCTGGGGTCGGATCTCAGCCCTGTCGTGGGTTTACGCCAGGGGGCTGTGTGGAGGCCCAAACTGAGAGGAAACCGACCGTCGCAATTTCCCGAACACTCGACGGTGCGATTCGTTCAAGCCGCGGGCCCTGCAGGGCCCCTCCGTCCCCGCGGGGTGGCGTTGCTTTTCGTCCCGGGTTCAGTGTCGACGTCCACCGGGTGATGGGACGGGATGTCCATCCCGGCTTGTTCTGTGACGGTCCCGGTGCCCGCAACTTACCAGCCTGGAACATATCCCTATCCCTATGCTGGACATCTCCTTATCACGATGCCAATCTTAGGGATTCCCTTATTTTTTTGAGGGCGCATCCCTGAGATTGTCATCGCTTTGTGGCGTGTCAATCTTGAGGATAGGGATACGTTCGAGGCTGGTAAGCAACTCGCGAGGGGGTCTGGGAAGGCCGCTGGTTCAAGATGGAGTGCATCAGTCCATCAACCCGCGGCGGGGAGAGGGGGGCCCTCGGCTTCACCGGGAGGAGGGGATGGCTTCTCGGTGGCCGGGGGGGGGCATCGACCCCCAATGGCCCCTCCATCGCCAGCGGGGGTTTGGGCGCCCAGCCCCGCCCAGGAGGGCGGAGTGTGCGCCCTCGAGAGCCCATCGCCGATCTGCTGGCGATGTGTCGCCGATTCTTACCAGCCTCAGGGATGCGCCCTCAAACAGTAAGGGAATCCCTAAGATTGGCATCGTGAGGAGGAGGAGGAGGAGGAGGAGGAGGAGGAGGAGGAGGAGGAGGAGGAGGAGGGGGAGGAGGAGGAGGAGGAGGAGGAGGAGGCGGAGGAGGAGGAGATGCCCCGCACAGGGATAGGGATAGTCTGTTCCAGGCCGGTCAGATTTCTGCGGGAGGGCCCGCCGAGACCACAGCGCCTCCTGCCCCGAGTCCTCCAAGATTCAGGAGGGGAAAAAACACACACAGACACAATGAATCGTCGATCCCCAGGAAAATATAGGAAAATATGGGAAGTGGGGGGGAAGACAGAAACCCAGAAAAGATGGGGAAAGATGGTGATTAGTTTTATTTGTGTGTGTATCTATTTGTGTGTCCTGGGGCCCCTTCAAAGATTGGCTCCCGAAGCCCGCCTCGGGGTCCGTCCCGGCCTGCTTGTCGAGGTGGACTCCGCCGCGGCGACGAGCAGGAGCACGCCGGGAGGGCCGCCGTGGTCGCCGTGGTCTCGGCTTGGCTTCCCCCCGGGTGTTCCCCCCCCCCCCCCCCCTCGGCTCTGCCCCCCCCCCCCCCTGCGGTGCTCACTCGGGTCCTGGCTTCTCGGGAGGGAGGACCGGGTCCACCTCGATCCGGTTTTCGACGTCGATTCCGGCCAGCCTGGTCTCGCTGATGCAGATATGTTCGACGCTCCGATGCGGTCCCGGTGTTTGCACGGCATGGTTTGTGCATCCTGGAGCGGCCGATCCGGTTCGATCTCGACGTCGTGGGGAGGCAGCCCGATTCAACCAACGCACATTCCGATTCGAACTGGTTTGCCGATTCGATGTTGAATGATCCGGGGAGAAGACGAGAAGGACGGACGATGAGGACGATGGAGGATGAGGAGGATGGAGGAGGAGGAGGAGGAGGAGGAGGAGGAGGATGGAGGAGGAGGAGGAGGAGGAGGAGGAGGAGGAGGATGGAGGAGGAGGAGGAGGAGGAGGAGGAGGAGGAGGAGGAGGATGGAGGAGGATGCAGGAGAAGGAGGTTGAATGACCCTGACATTCGACGCTACGAAAAGCTCGCAACCTTGCGAAAATGCGCGAGAAGAGCCCCAGACCCCTATCTTGCTGCGGCCTTTTGGCGAACCGGATCGATGTGTGAGGCCTCCAGGGCCCGGAGCTCGGCGAAAACGCCCGGTGTGGAGCTAGCCACGCCCAGACCTCGGGGGATACACGGGCCGAGCCAGGGCGCTCCCGAGCCCGTCGCGCGCGACAGGTGGCGGGGCAGCCGATGCAGCAGATCTTCGCCGCCCAGATCGGGCAGTTCCTGAGGCCCACCGCGTGAGGCCGCTTGCGGCCTCGTGCGCAAGGCCTGGCAGCGACGGGGCCTCATCGCCGAGGGGTTCGGAGGGCCGCGCCTCGCCGCCGAGGCGTCGGCGATGCGGCTGGATGTGGAGCCAGGACGGCTTCACGCCAAAGGCGCCGACGCACCAGCGGCGTCACCGATGCGTCGACGATGCACTGGCGATGCGGCGCGGTCCTCCGACCCAGGCTGATATACAGGGGAGACCCAGGTCAAGACACAGCCTGCTCGCCTCCAGGGTGCCCTGGGCTTCTTCTTGGTTTCGATGGTTTTGCGGTGGAAGCCGTGACTCTCCCACACCAAAAAGTCAGTGGCCATCCTGGCATCTGCAGGGTTGGGTTTCTTGTGGAAGGCTTCTTGTGGACTGACCTCCTCTGTGTGGGGCCCCAGCTGGAGAGGCCTCTGCCCAGGGGGGGCGCCCCAGGGGGGGGGGGCTGGCGGCCAGGGCGAGGCGCGGCGCCCTCGCCCGGACCTCCAGCAGAGCACCGAGAGAACTTCGAGCGGGGAGCTCGACTGCAGAACCCAACACCGATGTTTCGCAGTCGAGTCCGCGAGAAGGTGCGCAGCAGGCTCCGAGGATCCGCAAGCATTCTGCGCATGTCTCGTGGGCGAAGCATGTCTCGACGAAGAAACGACCTCGGGGCAAATCAGCTCTGTAGTCGAGAAATGCTTCACCCACGAGAAATCAAGAAGATTTCTCGTGTTGGGGCAGATCAGTTCTGTAGTCGATCTCGGATTCGAAAGAGCTGAGGCTCGGGGGAGGGAGGCGCAACACCACCACCAGGGGGGGCACCTCCAGCGAGGAGGTCCGCGATGCCTCTCCGAGCTGGGGATGACGGATGTCTCGAGCGAGAGAGGGGGGGGGGCCACCTGGCGCTCCCGCTGCTGGTCCCTGGTGGTGGTGGACGTGGCGCTCTTCCTCATTCCTGGAGGCGGATGTGTCTCTCGTCGTCTTCGGCCTCCAGGGGCCCGAGCTGGGCCTGGGGAGCGTCCTTCCTATTCCCTGGTGTGCGAGTCGTTTTTTGGCTCCCGCTCGTCCTCGTGCTCCTCCTCCTCGTCGTAGTCAGGGGGCCGAGCCCCTGGGTGCGTGGCCGAAGTGGGCGTTCGCGGTGTGGCTTGCTATTTTGATTTTCGTCGTCCTCACCCGCGGCCCACCCGCGACCCACCCGCGACACGCCCCTGACCTATCAGCGATCCACCCGCGCTGCTTTGGTGAAGCAGCATCGTACCATGCGCAAGAAGTCTGCACGTGGGGCGGGTTGCTGACGACTCCTTTCCCGCCCCCTCACTCTTGTCCGCAACTACGAGGGGTATGGTTCTCTTCCTGATGCTCCTACCGTGGTTTTCGAAAACAGTGCACCTTTCCAAGAGACGTCGATGAGAGAAGAGGCCCCAGGCCCCGGCTCCAAAATCCTGGACATGCGACCCATGGGAGTGCAAGTCGTTTCAGCACAAGGAAAGCACGGTTTCCGCACCGCTGCCTGCCCGCGAATGAGACCACGGGGGCGCGGGGGGCGGTCGTGCCCCATCCTGGAAGAGCTGTTTTGTCGAACTCACTCCTGGTCCTTCCCCAGTCCTCCTTCGCTTGGTCCTCGCCCCCCCCCGTTCTCGCACCTCGATTCGGTTCGGCAGGCGCTCGCTCTCGTGCCTACAGCTGCCCGCGCTGCTGCACGCCCCGTCTCCGCAGCGTGGCCCTCCGTTGCAGTCGAAACCCATGCCAAGGAACGCCCCGCTCGCCACCAGGGTGCCCTTTTTTTGGATGGCGATGGCTATGTCATGGGAGGCGGGACGCTCCCATACAGAACGTCGAAGGACATCCTGGGGTCGCAGGGTTGGGTGTCTTGCGGAAGGTCTCCTGCGGCCTCTGCCCCTGCTTTCTATCAAGGGAGGCTCCAATCACCCGACCGGACAATTGGCGTTTACACAACGGCCCTGGGAGTTTGTTACACAGCCCTTCCGTGCTCGCTTCCTCCTTTGGGCGCGTTCGCTAAAGGCCTCGCGTGTCGGGGTGGTTATTATCGGGGTGGATTTGTCTGCCCTCCAGTGCACGGTGCTGGCCAGATCGGGAGGAAGGCCGCGGTGCCGAGAGGCGGACCGCGCGGGGGCTCCGGAGGGGCTCGGGCCTTCGGGCCGTGCCTCCGAGCTGGGTCGGGGCACCTGCCGGTGGGGGGCGCTCGCCGTGGCCAGGGCGGCCCCCTCCCCTTAAAACGACACGAAGATCGGGACAAAATCGGATCGGGATAACTCGAAATCTCTGAGAATCGGCGGGTTTGGAGGATGTATTGAGCGCCGCGGCCGCTCCAGAGCGTTCCGGGACGCTCTTAGAGCGCTCCGGAACGCTCTGGAGCGATTTATCCCGATCCTGGCCCTGTTTTACCCCTCCTGCACACGAGGCGCTCCAGGGCACGCCCCTGCCGTCGAGGGTCGAAGGGGTGGTCGTCCGTTCCTCGGCGGGAGGCGGCGGAAGTAAAACGAGGCGGCCTCCGCCGGCGGGGGGGCGGCGGCTAGGGTGGCAGAAGTGGAGCATGATGCCCCTAATCAATGGAAGCGTTTTGACATCTACAGAGGTTCCAAAATCAGCAATCTAGCGTACCCATGGTAGAGCGATGGCTGTGCCTGCCCGGCGTGCCCCCCATCCCCGCCAGAACGGCGGAAGAACACGGAGTCGATTGCGCCGACACTCGCGCGGACGATTCCCGTGTGAGGCCGCGCGTAAGCGCCCTGTTCTCCACGTGTGCCTCTCTGGCGGCCCGCGTAAGCCGCGGCCTCAGGTCGCTATGTCTTCTCGTGTGAGAGTATTGCTGTTCGTGGCTCGTCTGGTGTCTGGCCGGTCTGGGCAGGTCGTATGTAGTGGTGCGCCAGACTAACCATGTGCGGCGTCCCTATGCGGTCCAGGGCCGCTATGTGACCGCCAGTATGAGCCCGTTGATCTCCCAGCAACTTCTGCTCCTTCACCTGTCGCAGCCTTGTCGGTGGGGGTGTTGGCCTCAGGGGTCACGGCGACGATGGCGTGGGGCTCGTTGGGGTCGACAGTGGCTCTCTTCGTTCTTCGTGCGCTTGCCCGCTTGCACTCCGTGTTGTCGGCGCTGGGTGCTTCCGAGATGGTGGCGCCGATGATCCTCTCCCAGGTGTGCTAATGAAGGTCATGTAGGGACTTGCTGCTTGTGGCGTCATCTGCTCCGTCGGGGTGATGCCGTCCCTGTTCCTCACAGGTGATGGCGTGTCGATGTCGATGATCTCTGATCGTCGATGTGGCTGTCCTGGTGGAATGGATCCCGGTGTCCAAGCAGCTGGTGGCTTTGGCCAGACCGTCTCATCGGTCTGCTGAGGTTCTCCTGATGGCGTAGTTGCGGCTCTCTTTGTCCTTGGCGGGGTGGATATGTGGTAGTGCCCCTGTCGCTTCTCGCCTGGCTGCGATACCAAAACTGCATGTGCATCAGCTTCTCGCAGCATCTCGTCGGACTGTGTCTGGGTCTCCTGTGCATCTCCATCCTCCAGTGGATGCTCAAGTGGCTGGACTGTTAGAAATGCTGTAGTCGTGGCGGCTGTGAAGTCTTCGTCATCTGCACCAATCGGCATGTTGAGGGCCTGGTTGATGGCCTCGGCCATCTCGACGTTGTTGAGGCGCTGCTGGGCGAAGAGAGCCGCCTGTCGGCCGTGCTGGAACTCCTCTGTAGCTTCCTCCGTCCTCCCCTCGTGCTGCTCTCCTTGATGAGTCTCCACTGCGTCTCCCTGCGACGGTATGCTTGTATTTCGTGCTGGAAGGCTTTGTCGTGTTCTCTTGTACCCATCTCAACTCGCTGTAGTGCGAGCTGAACCTGTCCTTCAGCTTGCAGGGCATTGTAATTCACGTGCTGCTCGTAGTTGTGCATGTCCTTGTAGTATCAAGGTATTATCAAGGTATCGTTCTCGTTGCCTGGAAGTATCAGGGTATCCTTTCTGCATGGCCTGCTGGAGTATGTTAAGCCTCTGCTCGTACTCCTCGTTGGTCATGTGGATAGTGGCCTCCATCGCATATTTTGCTTCAGCAGCTCCTGCGTCGCTTGTTTGTTCTTTCCTCTGCGTCGCCCCACCTCGGACGCAGGATCTTGTCGTCGCTGTGGTCCTTTATCTCGGCGTCTGCCGCGTTGGCCTCGATGCTGGCGACGTGGTCCTTGGCCTCTAAGGATCATGCTGTAGTAGTTTGAATTTCTCCTGCTGGTCTTTCTGCGTCTCGAAGACTCCTCCCCGTGTTGCCTAGCATGCGGTTGCTGTCTGCAAGCTTCTTCTGCATTTCCTGGAGCTCTCTTTGTAGTTGGATGTCGCCTGTTGTCAGCGGCTGATGTCCTAAATCAGGTGGCGGTCTCCTCACAGCGTCGATCTCCTCCTCCGCCCTGGTGAGCTTCTCCGCGTTGGTGGTCTGCACGTACCCGTGGTGTGCTGACATCTGCCCTGTCGCCTGTGTTGAGCTTCTCACCTCCTTCTTAAGCCCGCAGTGGTAGTTCACGGCCGTAGTCGCCTCGTGATGTTGAGTCGTGTCATGCCGGCGTGCAGTTTCTTCCGCTGCTCAGAGGTGTCTTCTGAGGCTGCTGATCTCGTCGCTGGCGTCGGCGTTGCCCTCCTCAATGTCGTTGGCCATGATGCGCAGGCGGTCCTCCGTCGGAATCCTGAGCCTGGTGCTGAGGCCCCGCCCGTCTGTGGCCTCACCTGCCCTCGTCTGCCTCTGCGGTGCTGCTGGTGGTGCAGGCGATCTTCTTGGCAGTCTGCTCCTCTGTGGCTGATCTGCTTCGTCATCTGCAGCCTCCGTGTCAACATGTCGATCACCTCTGGCGTTGTTGGTGTCGCCCTGGAGGGTGGTGAGCTCCTCGACCTGTGGTCTCGATCCCCTTCATGTAGATCGTTGTCTATTGCCGGTGGATCTTCCAGTGCTCGCAGAGGTCCTCCGTGGGCCTCTTGGTGTAGCCCATCTCCCTCGCCTGGTGGGCCCAGGGGCATGCGGTTGAGGACCACCGCTTCGATGAGGGCGATGTGTGTTGACGGCGTCGGTGGGAGGCAAGCCTACAGCGCCGTTCGTGACGGTAGCAGCTGCCGCTCTTCGCTCCTCGGCGTGTTTGATCTTCTTCCATTCGTCCCTCAGCTTGTGGTCGTTGGGGGGGGCAGTCCCCAGTCGTGTCTCCTGACGGCGTAGATGTTCTCCGTGGGCGTAACATCGTTTATAGTGTTGGCGATCTGCTCGTTGCAGTTGTTGTTGAACTCTCATTCCTGAAGAATAACTATTGTCGATTCCCCCTCACCGGTGCATCTTGTTTTTCAATCAAAGTGTGCCCCTCGACGCTCGCACCCTGTTTTTTTGAAAGGGAAAGTCTTGGTGCTCAAACTGGGCCCCTGGCCCCCAGGATTACAACAACAACGGCTCCCGCCTAAGACTTCCTCCAAATTTGCTCAGGACCCCCGCTCTTGAGATTTCTTCACAATTTACTCAGGATCGGTGCTCCCGCCTGTGACTTCCTCGCAATTTAGAGTCAGGGCCCCCGCTCCCGCCTGTGACTTCCTCGCAATTTAGAGTCAAGACCCCCGCTCCCATCTGAGACTTCCTTACAATTTGCTCAGGAACGGCGCTCCTGCTCGAGACTTCATTGCAATTGAATCAAGACTTCCTCGCTATATAATCAAGACCCCCGCTCCCGCCAGAGAACCCTTCACATGTTACTCAGGAATTGCGCTCTCGCCTGTGACTCTCATGCAATTTATTCAGAAGTCACGCTTTCGACGCTCAGGAAACACGCTGCGCCAAGGACGCCGTTACAATTTACTTAGTAAGCGTGCCCTCGCCATACTCAGACATCCCGCTTGAATGTCCCACCCGCCCGACCCGCCCGTCAGGGGATCGCCCGCCCGTCGTGGGCTCCCGCCCGAGACTTCCTTCAGGAACGGCGCTTTCGCCTAGGACTTCCTCGAACATTCACGCTCTGACCTTCCTGCTCCTCCTCCCTCCTCCCTCCTCCCTCCTCTCCTCCCTTCTCTCTCCCTCCTCTCTTCCCTCACCCTTATGCCCCTCTGCCCTATCCCCTCTCCCTTCTCTCCCTTCTCCCTTCTCCCTCCCCTCTCCTGTCTCCTCCCTCCCTCTTTCTTTCTTTCTCTCTCTCTCTCTCTCTTTCTTTCTTTTTTTTTTTCTCTCTCTCTCTCTCTCTCTTTCTCTCTCCCCTCTCTTTCTCTCCCTCTCTTGCTCTACCTCTCTTATCTGTCGTTTTCTCTCTACCGCCCCCCTCTTCGCTCCTTCTCTCCAGGCGTTTTCCCTCTTGCTTCGTCCCTCCCCATCCCTTCCTCCGCTCTCCCTCGTTCTCCCAATCCTTTTTTTTCCAGGGCCCACACCAATTCCAATGGCGGGCACATGTACGTCCACGAAAAATTGTCCGCCCGTTCAGGTTTGCCCGCCTGTCTAAGCCCACTGCCCCCCGCAAAGAGAAATAATCCCCCCCAAGGGGGTGTGATCGAAGACAAGGGCGGGTATCGAGGGTGTGGGGAACTCGTTTTGAACGGCACGCGGGCAAGTAAGAGCGAACAGCCTTAGAATGAATGTTGTTGTTGTTGTTGGTGCTGTTGTTGTTGTTGTTGTTGTTGTTGTTGTTGTTTTGCTGCTGATGGTGCAGTTGTTGTTGTAGTTCTGGCCTTCGTCGTTATTACTGGGTGTCTTGTATTTTTCGGATTGGGTGTTGTTCTTTCCCTTGCTGGTCTTGCCCTTGCCCTTCTGGTTGTTGTTGGCCAGCTCCTGGTGGTCGTTCCTCCCCTTGCCGTCCCGGTAGTTGTTTGTCCCGTGAGGTTCTGGCTCCAGGACTTGTCTGGATGGTTGTCGGCCCACTGGTCGATCCTGTTGTGGTTCTTCCAACGCTCGAGTCCTGCCCCGATGGCAGATGTAGTGGGCCTCGGCGTTGTAGCTCTGGATCGTGGGCGGCTCGATGCTGGTCCCCGCGGTGGTTGCGCCGATCCCGATCCCCTGGCGATTGCCCTCCATGATGTCGCCATGATTGGAGCTTTTGTGGATGTCGCGGTGGCTGTTGCGCGGTGTTGTGCTCTTGTAGTTGCTTCCGTGCTTTATGAAGTCGACGTAATACACGGCTTCAGCACGATGTCGGCGTAGCCGCCTGTGCCAGACGGTGCTGCAGGACCTCTGGTCCCGTGAGGTCGTAGCCGTCGATGCGGCCGACGTGGATGTCGGCTTGGCCCCTCGCAATGTGTTCGAGAGAAAAGGATGTCGACGTAGCGATTCTGGATATCGCGGGCCTGATGGGCCTGTGTGGGCCGCGCTGGGCAAATGGGGGCGGGAGCGGGCGATCGAGGCTCTCCTCCTCCTCCTCCTCCTCCTCCTCCTCCTCCTCCTTCTCTTCCTCCTCCTCCTTATCCTCCTCCTCCTCGAGGCTCTCCTCCTCCTCCTTCTCCTCCTCCTCCTCCTCCTCCTCCTGCTTCTCATCCTCCTCCTCCTCCTCCTCATCCTCCTCCTCCTCTCTCCTCCTCCTTCTCCTCCTCCTCCTATGTCCTTGCCCATCTCTCCTTTCTCCTCCTCTTCCTCCTCGCCCCCCCCCTTCGAGGGGAAGAGGAAGCAGGCAGGCCCCCCTTCCCCCCGAGGCCTCTTGCTATCATCTTGGGGGATCGTCGGGCCACCTTGATGGCGACGGAGCGGCAAAGCGGGGAGCAGGCGGCACAAAGGGGGCAGGCTTGGAGAGGCAAGAGACGGGGTAACAGAAAGAGAGAGGGAGAGAGGGAGGGAGGGGGCAAGACGGTCGGAAATCCGTGTCGCTGCTGCGCCAGTTCTGGCCCACCGCGCCTCGTGCGACACGCTATCCACTTCGCGGTCCCCAGGCGTCAGTGTCCCGAGCCTTTCCCGAGCCTCCCGCCCCGCAGCGCGGAGCGACACGCTATCCGCTAGCAGGGCATAGCGTGTCGCTGGGGCCGCCATGGCGACACGCTAAGCACAAGCTCCTGACCGCACACCAGCACGCCGGCAGTCCAGCCATGACGTGCATGGCCCGGCGCCCCCCGAGAGGGGGCAGCGGCAGGGAGCTGCCTGATCTGGCATTCGACTCTGGAGGCGTCGTGGTCGCAGTGGTCTGCGGACAGGAACGCTTGCCCAGCGTGGTGCGCCGCCGGTTCTGGCCCGCGCGCTTCGGTGCGACCTGCGTGTCGTCAGCGGCCGCAAGGGATCAGACGGCGGTCGAACGGCAGCGGGGCGGGCCAGTGCGCATTGGGGCACGGGGGGGCGACCCGCGGGGGCGAGAGGTCAGAGGAGGGCTGGAGGGAGGGAGCCCCAGCTTCGACGCGACACGCTAACCGCGCCCTGGCCCCCCGGCAGCAACCTTCCGAGCTCTTCCCTGCCTCCTGCCCGCCGGAGCGGAGCGACGCGCGACCCCTCTTGCAGGGCACAGCGTGTCGCCCGGCCGCGCCCGGGCCGCCGCGGCGGCACGCTGAGCAAGAGTTCCTGGCCGCGGCACGTCGTCGTTGCAGTGCGCGTCGACACCTCCGAGGTGCGAGCCTGTTAGTAAGCAGCCACCACCGCAACATCCCGTACACATCCCGTATAGCCCCGCCAGCCCGTCGGACCATAGCAGTCAGCACATGCATTGGGGGATGCACGAAGATACGCGCTGTTTTTTCGAGGTGTCTCGGCAATCGCCTCGGTAAAGCTACTTGTCTGTCTTCTGTGCCCTCCAACCGATTTCTGCATTCGCGCGCACACGAAATTTAGATCTAGACATTCTCGAGTGGCTTTGGCTCCCTAGGTCTGGCACGCTTCCGCACTGGGAGGCACACAGCTCGACCACGAATGATGTAGCATAGAGGGAAAAGATGCATCTCTCTCGCCCTTGGCGTCATTCCTTGCTCGTCACTTGATGAGATCGAATTTGCAACCATGACTTTTCACTGTCCCGTAGCTCCAGGCGTACATTGGCATGCGATGCGAGATCATGGATGTCCAGTGTATTCTACTGTCTGGCTACTTCTTCTCTTGCTACTGTTACACCGCCTTTCAGTAATATCTCAGTGCTTACCGTGCAAAGTTGTGACCTCTCTCCGAGTCAGCTTTACGCTCTCTTCGGACAGCAGCCGGTATTGCCTTTCGAGATGTCGCCCTGTCATCACAACTAGCAATGTCGTTTTCGAGTGGGTATGTTGAGGCTGAGACAGTTGCTGGAGACATGGCACGAATTGGCGATGCGTGGAGTGGTGCGCTTGCGAGCAGCAGTTGGGACCACGGCTAAGTGCGTCTCCGCTGGGGCAGGCGGAAGTGTCTGGGCTTGTTCCCGAAATCGCCTCCAGAACCATCAGGAGTGCCCTCAGAGGTCTCGGGCTCGTTTTGTAGCATGCCGCCGAAGGAGCCCGCAGGGTCACTGGAGAAGCTCGACGGGAAGGTCTGGGAGACACTCGCGGATCACACCCAGATCCCGTTGGCTTTGGGACCCTTGCCCCAAGAAGATCAGGGATTGCCGTCCGTAGCCATTTTGGCTCAAGGGTGGTTCGAGACGCAGGCAGCTTCGGTCAAGCAGCCTGAGATCAGGCCTCGCCCTTGTCAACCACGGTGATAGGCGTGAGCAGGAGTTGTCGAGTCGAGTTAGCCCTAGTCACTGGCAGCCGCTGCAGGTTTGTTCGGGTAATGGCACGCGTTGGCAGGCCGCGGCCTTGCTGTGGGCGGGCGAGTTGTTAACACGGCTTCGATCGCTTCACGCTCAGGCGTGCAGACCCACTGAACGGGGAGGGGATCGCGCTGACGCACACGGTGCAGCTTTGCCACTGCACAGCGCTGGCGGCCGCTTCCCTGGCCTTCGTGAGCCTCCCGGCGGGCTTCCCTGCGCACCGGTTCTGGGAGGACGCTCAGTACCCCGGGGCGGAGGCGCGGGAGCTTGGTAGGTGACAGGTCTTCGTCGGCATCGTCGTCACCGTGCCCGTGCTCCTCGCCCCTGCGTCCGTGGACGAGTGCCAGCCAGGCACGAGTTGAGCAGCACCCGGGGATCGGAGATCACCGCGGTGCCTGCATGCACTTTCTACCTGGCAGGGGTGCTGAGCATTCGGGAAGCATTACGCTGCGCGATTGTTCGGTCATGGCGATCGGGAGACCATATGTGGCGTTGAGCTGGGCAGCAGCGACGGCATGATCGCTATCTGCATTGACTGTGTGGTCACCGCCCTGCATCTGTTGCTGCCCATCTGCTGGATTGTCATCGCTCCCATGGAGGTGATTGCGGTCTTGGCCTACATCGTGCCCGCGCTGCTGCTTGGCAGCCCGACCGCAAACACGGTGCCGTACACGGTCATCGATCTCCTCTCGCTCACAGTGTTCGCGGCCATCGACGTTTGCCGCGCGACGCGAGGACGGCGGACAGCGGCAGCACGCGTGTGTGCCAGTCGCTGCCCTCCCTGCCTCCCCTTCCTGTTCCTCGCCCTCCTCCCCTTCCTCGACCTCCCCCTCCCCCTTCCTGGCCCCCCCCCCCCCCCTTTCCTGTTCGATGTGCGCGTGTCCAGGTGGCCTGGCGCGCTGGAGAGAGCACGCTGGCCAGAGCTGGCTCGAGCTCGGCCGCTCGACGCAGCTGGTGCGTCACCGTAGGCACCCCCCGGTGCTGTGTCGTCGCCCTCCTCTCGCCGCTCTGCGCCGCTCCTCTGCGCCTCCCTCGTTGCTCCGCTCTTGGGCGGTCGCCCGGGCCTCGCCCCTCCCTTCCTCTGGCTTTGCCTCGCTGGTCGTCTGTCGGTCGTTCCCCTCTTGCTCGCTCTCCCTCCCTCCCCCGGCTCCGGCTTCGTCCTGGCCCCCGGGTGTCGTCCCGTCTCTGCCCCCGTGCTGCTGCTGCTGTTGTCGGGTCGTCCACCTGGGGGGATTGCCCAAGCGTGCTGGAAGAGCACGCGGCCAGGGCCGTAGGCGCAGACCAGACTGGTGGAGTGCAGCGCTCTCAGGCCGGCCCGACACACACACATGCGTGGCCTTTGTCCCGGCCGCGTGGCCGATAGTTGGCGTGCACAGCATTTCCCCTTTCTCCCTCCTTCCTCCCCTCCCCCTCCTCCCCCCTCTTTCCCTCCTCAGACTTTGTCTAGTGTGTCGTTTCTTGGAGGCCGCCTGAAGTGCGCTTAGGCGAATAGAGGAACGGCTGCATCTTCTGACTGAGCCCAGTCTTCGACTGTTGCCGCGGTGACGTTTACCCAGCCGGCCTCCGCTTGCGATCGTGACCAAACCGTCGGCCAGCACTTCATCGGCCACGCGGCCGGGACACGATAGCTTGCATCACCGCCTACATGGTGAGCAGGGTAGCTCGTGTGGACATGCTTTTCTTCTGCCCGTCTCCCCTCTCTCCCTCGTCCCCCTTCGCCCTGCTCCGAATCGTGGTGTGGCGTTCTTTGCCCAGGCTGCTTGTTTGGCGGGTAGCCGGGGTGCTCGGCCTGAGCCTGATGTCTCCCCTGTCCTTTCCTCCCTCCTCCCTCCTGCACGCGCCCGGTTCTCGCGGTCTCCTCATTGCTCGCGGTCTTGGCAGCGCTGCGGTCCTGCTCTGCTCGCCGGCGGTGAGCGTTTTCGCGACGCCCCGATCTGCGCTGGAGGCCGGTCTGGGGGCCGCCTCTGTTATAATCTACGAATCTGTTACACTTGCGCGGTAACTTGATGGCTGAGCTCCGCTCGCCCACAGTATCTACTTGACACGGGCACGGTTTGATTTCCGGCCTCGGCTGACGACATTTTGCATCGGCGAATGCCCTGGCCATCTGATGCCGAGGGCGGCTGCATTACAATATGCCGAGGGCGGCTGCATTTCAGTACTTTGTGCGCTCTCCTTCTCCTCCCTCCTTCCTCCTTCCTTCAGCCACCGTGTGTGTCTTTAGATGTTCGGCTGACTAGGCCAAATGGGGATGTCCACACTGCAGCTTTTCCGCTCCCCCTCGCCTTCCTTTCTTCCTCCTCCTCCTCGTCCTTCTCCTTCTCTCCTTCTTCGTTGGCTGGCAGTTCGGTTGCCACTTCGCCAGCTTCACCTCCAGTAGTGTTTCGCACAGCGCCGAGCGTGGCCGACGCGGGTGCACGAGTTTGTTCTGGCAGGGCCCCAGGGTCCACCTCACGGGGCACGGTGAGGACGCCGCTAGTTCGGAGAGAGCTGCCATGCCCGTGCGTATCGGAGTCCCCCCCCCCCTCAACACCAAAATTATCCCGGCAAAGCAACCTAACAGCGATGTTTAGAAGCAGATATGGAAGCATTGCCCTTGAGATTCATGTAGGAGTCCTGTTGTAGAATTCTGGTGTAATCGCAGTCGCAATCGCAATGGCAGTTGCAGTGGCAACGGCAGTCGCAGTCGCAGCCTCAGCCTCAGCCTGCCTCAGCCATCGCGCTGCCTCAGCCTCAGCCTCAGCCTGCCCCAGCCTCAGCCTCTGCCTAGTAGTAGTAGTAGTAGTAGTAGTCGTAGTCGTAGTCGTAGTCGTAGTCGTAGTCGTAGTCGTAGTCGTAGTCGTAGTCGTAGTCGTAGTCGTAGTCGTAGTCGTAGTCGTAGTCGTAGTCGTAGTCGTAGTCGTAGTCGTAGTCGTAGTCGTAGTAGTCGTAGTAGTCGTAGTCGTAGTCGTAGTCGTAGTCGTAGTCGTCGTAGTCGTAGTAGTCGTAGTCGTAGTCGTAGTCGTAGTAGTAGTAGTAGTAGTAGTAGTAGTAGTAGTAGTAGTAGTCGTCGTCCTCGTCGTCGTCGTCGTCGTCGTCGTCGTCGTCGTAGTAGTCGTAGTAGTAGTAGTAGTAGGAGGAGGAGGAGTAGTAGTAATAGTAGTAGTAGTAGTAATAGTAGTAGTAGTAGTAGTAGTCGTAGTAGTCGTAGTCGTAGTAGTAGTCGTAGTCGTAGTCGTAGTCGTAGTCGTAGTCGTAGTGGTAGTCTTAGTCGCAGTAGTAGTAGTCGTCGTCGTCGTAGTCGTAGTAGTAGTAGTAGTAGTAGTAGTAGTAGTAGTAGTAGTCGTAGTAGTAGTAGTAGTCGTAGTAGTAGTAGTAGTAGTAGTAGTAGTAGGAGTAGTAATAGTAAAGTAATAGTAATAGTAGTAGTAGTAGTAGTAGTAGTAGTAGGAGTAGTAGTAGTGGTAGTAGTAGTGGTAGTAGTAGTAGTAGTAGTAGTAGTAGTACTACTACTACTACTACTACTACTACTACTACTACTACTACTACTAGTAGCACCAGTAGCACCAGTAGTAACATGCAGGCGCTGCAGGGCATGTCTGTATCAGTGTTTTCACCGCTCTGCATTATCTCCCTACTGCGGTGGTCTGTACCATCGTTTGCACAGCAGCAAGACTGCATGCAGGATGCAGACTGAGGCGCCCCGTATCTCGCTACCCACCGAATTGTTTGCAAAGGAATCAGTGCTGCCCCATCAGCACCGACGCGTCCAGAAAAGCAATTGCGGGCTGAGAAGCACCGCGGGCAAAAGTGAGACAACCGCGGCGGTGAGGGCAGCCGATACAGCGGCTCGCCGCGGACATTCAAAATCATGCCCAGGAATGGAATTCTGGGAACTCGAAGACCACGAATTGGCCTACAGTTAGTTGGCTCCGGGCATTCAAAATCATGCCCAGGAATGGAATTCTGGGAACCCGAAGACCACGAAGTGGCCTACGGTTGGCTCCGAGCATTCAAAATCATGCACATGAATGGAGTTCTGGGAATTCGAAGACCACGAAGTGTCCTACAGTTGGCTCCGGGCATTCAAAAACATGCCCAGGAATGGAGTTCTGGGACCTCGAAGACCACGAAGTGTGTAACTGTTTGCTTAAAACGACTTCCGCGGATTCTCCCCGGCACCCGTCCGGCATCTGCCCAGACCTCCCTGAGGAGTCAAGATGTTTTTTTTTTCTTGGAGAACATTTAGAAACCTATCAGTCTTCGCTGTTAGATAAAAAACAGTGTTCGCGGCCATTGGGAGGCGGGCGTTCGAGAGGCAGAAGCGCCAGCTGTTCGCGGGCTTTTTGGCGGAGAAGCAGAGGCGCTTCCAGGCCGAGCTCCAGCTGTCTAGGGTGACCAACGGCGAGGCCGCGAGGGCGGAGGACCTCGGCTCCGATCGGTCCGCCCTGTCGCGCCCTGGGGCGACGATGAGCGCAGCTGCCTTCAATAGCAGCGTGGAGCACGCGTCGCTGGACCAGGTCCACGCCATTGGCCGCCGAGAGCAGTGGCTGATCGAGGACGGCGAGCTGGAGCTCTTGCCCGACAGGGTGCTCGGCGAGGGTGAATTCGGCATTGTCGCTTTGGGGTCTTACCAGAACGCACCAGCGGCTGTGAAGGCGCCGAAGGGAAGCGTCAATGAGTAGTGCGCCATGAGTTCGTGCCTGCCCCAGCTCTGCAATGCGCACGGGATTCTCCGCCGCGTCCGTCACCCCAACATCGCGTCCCTGTGCGGCGCGTGCATGGCCGTCGACTCGAACAAGCTGTGCTTGCTGCTCGAGTTTGTGGGCCGTGTGCCCCTCGGCGCGTTCTGCACTGCCTTGGCCATCAGCTCCGCACGGCCGCTGGTGGTTTTCGCCGACGTCCTGAACACCCTGTGGTATTTGCGTTCGATGCATCCCGTGGTTGTTCACGGCGACCTGAAGGACTCCGACACTCTCGTGGAGGAGCGGCGCAGTGGGAGTGGGCGAAGCTCGTACCGCGCCAAGCTGCTCGACTTCGGCCTGTCGCGGCTCGTGACCCGGAATGCGAGGCCTCTGGGCGGCACGCTGCGATGGATGGCGCCAGAGTTGTTCTCACGCCAGGTCGTTCCCCCAGACACGGCCGCCGACTGTTCTTCGTTTGGGCTGTTGACGTGTGTCATCGTGACGGGGCGCCTACCGTTTGAGGGCAAGCACGGAGAGCGGTTGCAGAGCCGGCTGAGACGCGGCCAGCTGCACAGTCTCGCGTTGCTTGCGCAAGCCGACGAGCTTAATCACGCAGGCTTACCGACCGGTGGTGGAGCAGTGCACCCAGCCGCAGCCAGCCATGCGCCCCTCGACGCAGCAGGTCAGCCTGCAGCTGGTCACCACGAGGAAACCTCTCGCGGTCGGGACGACGGAGACCGAGGAGGCGGCCCTCGGCACTGGAAGGCCCAGCAGCGGCAGCACCGACGGCGCCCAGGCACCTCGGCCAGTCGGGATCTCGAGTAGCTCGGCGGCCCTGTGCGGGCGAGGCAGCCCTGCGGCGCCAGCGTCGGCTCGCCAACACCTGGGATCGGCTCCCAGCATCGACCTCCCGTGTTGGAGCACGAGGTGCTGCCGTCTCAGGAGGCCCAGGGCGGCCCCGCAGCCGCGCCGCCCAGCAGCCCGAGATGCTTGCAGCAGCTGGCCCGCCCAGAGCACAAGCCCACGCCGCCGAGCGCGTCGTCTTCTTCGCTGGCGCTGCTGCTCCGGCAGTGGAGCGTCCCCGTGGCGGCGGGCAGGTGCCGCCTGTGGCAGGCTGCCCCGGACGATCTGGGCCGGATGCCCTCGGAAGTGCGACCGGTGCGGGCTGCTGCTGTTCCAGCACCGGCCGTGCTGCGAGGCCTGCGGCGCCCCAGCAGCCGCGAGCGTCGGCTCCGATGCCGACGACTTGCAAGTCGCCCGGCGGTGACGAGATTCGCCGCCATTTCTGCAAACCGCCGCATCGATGCGCAAAAAATCGCCCAGCATCGATGTTCGTCACGATTTCTGCGTGGAGAAATTGCAAATCGCCCAGAAAGGTGAAGTCAAATGGGCGGTGCGTAGTTGATGCGCAGTGCCACTGCGTCTGACCTCAGCTGTCGACGAGCCCTCTCTCTCTGAAGTCTCTGCTGTCATGCGCTGTAGACGCACAAGTTGTCGACCAAGGATGGCGAGGACGGGTCTGTCGCCCTCGTTGTGCTGATGCGTCGGCCCCCCTCCTCTTGATAGCCCCTCCCCCTCGTGCCTTCTCTCTCTTCCCTCTTTGCTGGTGCATGCAGCTGGCCTCTTCCCCAGAAGCAAGCTAGATACTCGCTGCAGCCGCAATTCCCAGCGATCCGTTGGTTTTCACACCATGGCCATGCCTTTGTGTATCCTGCCCACCTGGGCGGATTCCCCCCCCTGTCCCCCCCTCCCCCCCGTGTCCTCCCAGTCGGATCCCCCCCAGGTGCGATGCAGGGTGCATTCGTACGCGACGCTGTGCGTTTGAATTGTCGCCTGTTGCGCAGCCTTCAGCGTTCGAAATCGTTCGCTGAGCATTCGTGTGAGGCAGCACTGATGTGTTGCCGTCCTCATCCTCTCTCCTCCGCCTCCTCATGCTCCCTCTCTATTTGAACTCTGCGATGTAGGAAGCAATGTCCTCGTCCAGCATCTCCCGCTCAGCTGTGAGCCCCACGCTCCATTCCATGTGAATCTGCGCGACCCCCCCCCCTAACGCTGCCCCGCGTGCCCGAACTGTGCTCGTTTCTACACTCGCTTGGCATCGCTCGGACGTGTGCGTTTTTTGTAGGCTAGGACCATCTAGGAGAATGTTGGATCTTATCTGGCAATGCCCGCACGAAGCCGACAGCACGCACGGGGAATGGACGTCCGAGCGATGGCGAGTTCGGCGTCCCCACCCCCCCCGCTTGCTGCCCCGCCTCAAGCGACGCTCAAGACTCCCCCCCAAAGAGGGCGCGGGACGCTCGGGCAGAGAATGTCGCGTCGCGTGCGCGCGTGGCCTCAACAGAAACAAGATCAGGAATTGCCGACCCCCTGGCCCCCGGCGTGGTGCGCCTGAAGCTGGCATCGGGGGAAGCGATGGTCTTCTCGTCGTCTCTGGGGCGGGCTCGGAGGTTCGGAGCTCTTCCCGACACCCCGGGCCCTGCCACTTTCTGACAGCACCTGAGAAGAACCTTCTCGGAGCCTCGGCCCTACTTGGAGTTATTACCCGCGGAAGCTGGATGCATCCCGCCTGGGGGAGAGCTGCATACACCTGTGGCTCGACGTCTTTCCAGCGCTCGGCCCTCTTGAGGCCGCGTGCACCCGCCGTCGCAAGGGCATCCAACGAGCATTGCCAGCGCTCGTTCTACACGTGAATCCAGTTGTGTGTGTGTGTGTGTTGCTCCTTCCTCCCCCCAGCCCGGGGCTCCCGGTTCGCCCCGGTTTTCGGGTGTCGTTCTCTGCTCTACCTCCTGCTGCCGCTGCTCTTCGGTGTCGTGCATCCTGGCGCGGGAGCACCTTCACCTCTGCGTCGCTTGCTGAGCTGGCATGGCCCTCCGTCTCACGCTTTGGCCCCTTTTCGTCGGGCGCACTCGCTGCGGCCGCGCTTTCCCTTGCCTGGCTTCGCTGTCGCGCGCTCCGAAGCGGGCAGCAAGTGACGGAATTTGTCTTCGCGCGCCCTGCCTCTGGGCCTTCCTTGCCTGCTGTAGTTCCTTCCCCGTGCATGGCTTTCGGCGCTGCATCCGTCACCCGCTCGTCGGCCTGACCCCCCATCGGCACACCTTCGATGGCATTTGCCCTCAGCGCGTCCCACTGTTGCTCTCGCTGCGTTGGGCCAGCCAGCCGCGACGGTAAAAGTGAGCGTGTGTGTGTAGCTGTGTTCCAGGTTCTTTGTGCCCACCCATGGGCTTCTAGCCCGTCGTTCGACATGGTGCCAGGGTCGCCCGTGAAGACGGCGTGCTGGCGACCAGCGTCGCCAACCAGGTTCGCGCCGGGTCGACGTGGCGGCGACGGTGGCGTTGCCATTGGATAGCGTTAGGCCACCGGCGGCCTGAGCGAGGCTACTCTTGACCGAGCTCCACCATATGATGACAGAGTCTTTTCGAGGTGCACATTGCTCATGTCTAAGTATTCGAAGGCCCTTAAATTTTTGGGGGGGCCAAGAACCTGTCATTTCTAAGTATTCTATCCTGGGCCTCTTCCTGGCCACTAGGGGGCCGAGAATAATTATAAACGAGCACAATTAGAAATGAGCACGGTTAGAAATGAACGACGTGCAGAGCGGTATCAGCGTCGTCAAAAAGAACAGCGTCCGTGACGTCACATCATGCGTCGCAAACTCTTGGGTTCGCGACAGCCAGTCGGGCAGTCGAAGAAGCCGAGCTGGCGACGCAGCGCAAAGATGCGTCGCTCTCGGCCAGTTCGTGGCAGGGCATTCTTCCATCGAGACGGACGGACTGTTCTTGAGCGGAGGGCGCGACCAATTCATACATCGTTTCTCTGGCTTCGTTTCTCACCGAAATTCCTCACCGAAATTCGGTGAAGTCCATTGGTCTGAGTCTCCATCGACGGCGGCAGACGCTCAAAGGCATTTGGTTTGGCTAGATCCGTTGCACTTGATCGCTCCCTCGGAGTTCGGTCGTACGGCTTCGATTTCGAACGTGTGCCATGAGTATTGCTGCGATTTTGTTGTGACAGGTATCAACGAAAAAGCGCATCTGGCCTGCTTCGCTCTCTTGTACACGTCGTGGCTTCATCTGTCTCCTTTTTGGTATCTCCTCGCCCCGCTGCCAGTGTTCGGTTCAAGACGCCAAGGAGCCATTTAGCTCCCAGGAGATCAGTTATAGAACGCATCTCCCAAAACATTCAAGACGAGAGGGGACTCTTCAGAGGCTGACGGCTGGGCAGGGGGCATCTCGATCGTTCTGTCGCTGCGTTGTCTCCCTGCAACTGCGCCCGCACAAGGTCGCGCGTAAGCGCCCTCGTCTTTAACGTAGCGTGCCGCGCTGGCGGCCCGCGCAAGCCGCAGCGCAAGGCCACTGTGAGTGACATCTCGCGAGAGAACCGTTGTTGATCTAAGGGGCCACATGCGAACCCTACCCCTACCCCCCACGAATTCTGAGGGGGAGGGTGGGGTTCACTTCGCTCGAGAGCTCCCGAACGAAGTGAGCCCCACCCTCCCCCTCAGAAATCGTGGGGGGTAGGAGTAGGGTTCGCATGTGGCCCCCTATGATCATCGCCCACGCGTGGCCCACGCGTAGCCAGGTGCTTCTCCGGCGCTCGGACCTTCGATGGCCCGGCGGGCCGGACTTCCGCACTGTGTGGGGCCAGCCCGCACAGCAAGGATGGGCAACGCTCCCAAGGGGTACCCTTTGCATCCTGGCCTCCTCGGCCCATCCTTGGCCGCTGCCGCATGGGCGAGGAGGAGGAGGAATATCAGGAGGAGGAGGAGGAGAAGGAGCAGGAGGAGGACATCTCCAAGATGTGGGGACACCTCATACGCGCGACACTGCGAAGAGGCCTCCCGATCAACACCAAGAAGTCCAGCTTCATCGTCTACCCCAACACCGTCGCAGGCAAAAGAGCTACACGGACCATGATACGGGACAATCACAGCATCACCGACATGGGGCTCTGCGTCACCATCGCTAGAAGCACCAAGCTGCTGGGCGCGATGTTCAACGACAGGAACGACATGGGCCAGGAGACGGCAGCACGCACCATCGCGCTACGCGAGACAACAGGCCCACTCCGACGCACCTTGTTCCAACGACAAGCCATCTCCATCCAGACTAAGATCCACTACCTCGAGTCCTTCGGCTATTCAAGACTGCTATTTAACGCGGGGACATGGATCATCACAACAGCGCGGGACTACCACAGGATCAACACAGCCTACGTCACTGCGGCACGACAGGCAATAGGAATTACACACAAGGCCATGAAGGACAAACACATCACCAACGAGCAGATATTGGCACGTGCCCAACTACCGAACCTCGAAGACCGACTACGATGGCTACGACTGCGAGAACTTCTGCGACTCATAAAAGGATGCCCGTACGAAACGCAGGCACTCATTGACTACGACATCGAAGTCAACGGCACCTGGACGCAAACCATCAACAACGACATCCACACATGCCGACAGCACTGCGACGGCACCCGCATCACCACCGCACCCAAGGACATCATCGACTTCATCAAGGCTGCACGCAACGACATGCAAACGGTCAAGTCTTTTATTACGAGCACCTACAAGCGTGCACAAGACTCATCCTCCGACCGAGCAGCGCAGGACCAGCTGCGCGCAGACCTATCGCTAACGGCAACAGCACTGGGAGTGCTGCCACTACCCCGACAAGCAGGAACCACGACACCAGCACCAGCCAGAGTTATGTGTTACCATTGCGGTGCTACATTCAAGACCAAAGCAGCACACAACAAGCATGTCTACGCCGTCCACCAGGACAAGCACACCATAGACAACTACATCGTCGGTGACACCTGCCAGGTATGCTTGAAGTACTTCTACACCGCGAACAGACTTACCAAACACGTCAAATCGTCACGCCAGTGTGCAGCCACACTGATGCAGTTCGGAGCGAAGCCGCCAACAGAAGACATCGACGCGCACAAGGAGGAGACCCGACGCGTACGACGATCCAACCGACACGCTGGGCTTCCAGAAGACTACGCCGAGCGGCCACCCATCCAGCTACAGGGGCCATCACTGGGACCACCAACCCACGCCGACCACGACCACCGACCAATACCAGCCCAACTACCCACCGACGCACCCACCACACAAGACAGCGGACCCAACCGAGCAGACACGGGAATGACTGACATCACAGGAAAGCCCAGCATTGTACTGCTCTTCACCACCAACCACGACCACACCAGCGCGGTGACCGACGCCCTCCAAGCCACCGCAGACAGACACAGCATCTCCATCGAACTCCACCACCTGCCAACCATGCACCCACCCCAAACCGACCCAACGGCTTCCGACATGGCCACGACACCATACGACCACGCTGCCTTCTGCATCATCGACGCCGACCTTACGACCTTCAACCGCGACCTCAACCTCAGGACGCAAGAGGCACCTTGGGGACGACTGGACCTCACACCCACGCAGCACAAAGCGGTACGACAAGACAACGACAGCATGCGGCACGTCCTACGGACCGCACAGCGGATGATGACGATGCGCACACCTACCATCATCCTGGACAGCAGCCTCCGACACCTGCAGATACAGGAATATGCATACATCACAACGACGTGCAGCACAACCCCGACCACAGCATTCACTGCTTGCAACTGTCCTGCAGACATCACTACGACAACGACACTGACGCAGGCCATAGAGCAAACACTCCAGCCCACCGCCGACGCATACACAAAGGCACAGACGTGGCACTATAATGGATATGATGGCAACGATTGCTGGATGTCAGAACGTCCAGGCGCGGTGCTCCTCGAGCCGCGACCTGGACAGTACGGTGGCCAACTGTCGGCGGAGGAGATCCAGAAGGAGCTGTCGTCTATTATGGCACATACACAGTTTGCAGGATACCCTCCCAAGAGGCCTCCACCAGAGACCGCACCTCCCAGGCTGGCATCTTCGACTTCAGCATTACCTCCAGCGGCACCAACAGGAAGTATTGCATGTTCTTCAACACCCGTCGGCACGCACTGCTCACCTCCCCAGCCCACGGGGCGCTTGGGAGGTCGGCATAGTCCACCTCCCCAGCCCATGGGGCGCTTGGGAGGCAGAGGGTACCGACCGACGGGGGTCATTGAGGCTACTGGGACGGAAGTCGGTGGTGGGGCATCACTCCTGGAGACAGCGCAGCAACAGCCACGCCAGCATCACGAAGGCGTTGAGCAACTTCGTCAAGCTGGACTCCTCGAGCCGCGACCTGGACCTGGACCACCGACTCCACATGGCCAGGAGACATCCTCACAGCCCGTAACAGGGGCACATGATCGACGGCGGCAGCGACCACCACGCGATCGCCCCGAACCATCAATTGTACGGGCCCTACATCATCACGAAGGCCCCCTCGCGGAGCGAGGGGGATGAGATGAACACCTACCAGTGACTACAGGCCCGGGCGGCCCGCCGCTTTCTGGAGGCCTCAGAAGACTTCTAGTTCAGCGTGCCCGTTGGGGGTCCCGTCCTTCTCCCTTGAGGATCCCTGTGGCTCTTGAGGCCCCTCCCCCCTCTCACTGTCGGGTGCTCCCCCTCGGGCCCTGCCCCTTGCTCTCCGCCTTCCCCCGACCAGGGGGAACGGAGCCGCTTACACTACCGAGACTGGTGTCTCAGCGACGCCCCTCCACCAGCCTCCGTCACCCAAAGAGTCGCAACGCGCCGACATGTGGTACGCGACCGTCGGTTGGGTGACGGATGCTGGAACGGAGACGGGCCCTGGGCGATCCACAAGTGATCGCTTAATCTGGCCTGGCCTCCCCCCCCTCTCCTGGTCCAGGCGGCCCTTCTCCCGTGCCCCTGGTGGCCCTCGCCTTCGCTCTGTCCCCGCGCCTTCCCGTTGGCCTTCGGACCCTTGGGCTCTCGGGGCTCCCGCATTCCTTCTCTCCGAGGCCACTTTAGGCGTCTCTCTCTCTCCTGGTTGCGGGTGGCCTTGGGTTCCAGAGGCAATTTGAGGCCCCCTCCCGAGGCTCTCCGAGGAAGGGGGCCGTGCGTCGCGCCGCGCGCGGCGGCGCGGCTCGGGCTGCGGCGGACAGACCGCCTTGCCTGCAGTGTTCGAGCAGGAGGAGGAGGAGAAAGAGGAGGAGGAGGATCAGGAAGAGGAGGATGAGGAGGAGGAGGCGCAGGAGGACGCTGGCCGCGCCCCGCTCGAGAAGCTTCGACGTGGGCGCCCGAGGCCCTCGCGTCCTCCCCGCGCACCCCTCGCGAGAGGGGCCGACCGCCTCCGGCGCGCGGCCTCCAGAGGCTCCGGCCGTGGATCCGGCCACGCGTGTTCCCCATGTGTTCGTCAGGGGTGGACAGAACCCCCAACACTGACACGTCGATTAGTGAATTGTCCGTTTTCGGTTCTCGAGAGGGCGCCGCGGCCGTTATTTTCCAGGCTTGCGCCCGCCAGGTTTGGGCCTCAGGTCGTTTTCACTAAACCACGTTTTACTAAAGGGAGGTCTGTCCATTCCCGTGTGTTCGCTGCGGGCCTCCCTTCGGGCGGCGGGGAGCCCAGGGGGGAGGCGGGGCTCAGAGGAGGAAGAGGTGCCCATACAGTGCCGTTTTGAATACACGCTCCGCGTGCGGATCATGTATTCAAAATGCAAGGATTTAGTGTTAAGAACAACGAGGAGCTCATGCAGAACTCTAGTCATGAATTAAGCATGTATGAAAAATCTGTTTTTCAAAAAGAAACCTATGTATTCAGAACTGCCCTGTACCTCTACCCGTCGCCCGTTTCCCCCTTCTTGGGCCTCCTCTGGGAGGCAGTCGCCGCCACCGCTGCATTCTCGCCTCGAATTTTCTGGTCAGAGCTCACCCTGGGAGAGGTCCAGGGAGTAGCCTTACGTCGGGCCTGTCCCCCTACAGGGGGATTGTCGACGAAAAATGAAGAAATACCTCCCAAATACCCCCAAAAGGCCAAAAAGTATTCAAAAAGTAGTCCCCAGACTATTTTGGGACTGTGTTTTATTTATCTTTTTGTATTTTTTTCATTTCTCGTCGAAAATCCCCCTGGAGGGGGACAGGCCCGATTTTAAGAGCAGCGGCATCGGTACCTCCTGGTTTCCCCAGGGGAGGCGGGGTGGGCACGAAAGGCGTGGACCCGCTGCGGGCTCTGCGCCCCGACGCATGCCACTCCTCGCGCCCCATCCCGCTGCCGCTGCCCGCTCCATGTTCCTCCCCCCCGTCCGACTGTCCCTCCTTCTCGTCCTCCGCCTCCTTCTCGTCTTTTTTTTTTTTTTTTTTTTTTTTTTTCCTTTGCCGAGCTCAAAAAAAAAAAAAAAAAAAGACGAGAAGGAGGCGGAGGCAGACGAGAAGGAGGGACAGTCGGACGGGGCTCCTTCTCGTCCTCCGTCTCCCTTTCCGCAGCCATTCCGACGCCTCACGCTCAGATTCGCTTGGCAGCTGTCTTCGCAGCCATGGCTCACGGCAGTGTACTACATCTTCTGCGCGGCAGCGCCCTCTTGAGCAGCTAATGTTCCATCTCGAACCGAAACTTCCGTCCGTCGCCAATGCGTTGCGACACTGCGTAGTCGAGCAGTCCGTTCTCCACTGACTCATTTCGTGCGTGGCAAGGCTCTGCAACACTATGTATGCCTTTCGCTGGGTTTTGATCGAGTTAGCCGTGGCGTGTGTTGATCTGCCCGCAGGCATAACATTCAAGTGTTTCCTCGAGCTCAGCGTTTGAAGCTGTTTTGAGCTCTCGCATGTTCGTTATGGAGTCGCAGCTTCAGAAGTCATTGACCATCAAAGGCAGGAAGAAGGAAGGCCTGTATTGGTGTTGTCGTGTGTGGTGAGGTCGTAGTTTCGGCGGGTTCCTCCTGCAGGTTGGCGTAAATGGCGTTCATGCTGTCTGCGTTGTCCAGCTCCTTCCCGAGGTTGTCTTCTCTCTTGGGTGTGTCCCTTTAGTTTTTCTCGTTCGGGTTGGCTGTTTATTCGGCTTCGTCTCGTGCTACCTTCCCACGTTGCTGGTGTTCTGTTGCTTGGTTGGTCTCGAGGTTCGTTGCTCTGAGTGCGTGGTGGTCTTGGTTGGCCTGCATGTGTGCAATGTGATTCAGTCCTGTGATGTTGTTTAGCGTCTTGATTATTTGATGGTGGGCGTATTTCTCGTAGCTTTGGTGTCATTTATTCGTTGATCTTGCTCATTGCTTGCATTTTCTAATAGCAACGTACATCTACCGGCTGACAGCGCTGGCGGTATGATAGGTCCGCCTCGTTCCTTCCGCGATGATGTTAGTGTTGTTTTTCTTGTTTGTGGACGTATGTTCCTTTGCAGCATGGTGTGTTGCTCGTGTGTCTGAGCTTGTTCGGTTGATTGGTGCCTCTGGAATCGTATTCGCTCGATCTCCGTCGTTGCTTTGTGCGCCGCTTGGTGGCACTTCTACTTGGTCGTGCTGATCTTGGCTTCGCGCTCTTCCTGGGCCGCGCACATGTTGATCAGGCGCCTGGTATCTGCTCGCAGTCCACGGATACCCGTCATGGGCGTTTCGGCTTTTCGGTTGCACCTCTCACTCATGACCGCGCTGTGGAATGCCATGGGGCCTGCTGCGCCGATGTGTTTGTTGAGCTTTTATTTGAGGTGCTCGTAATGTTTGGTGATGGTGGTCACTTTGTTGTTAGCCTTCTCCATCTCGCCTCAGGTTCTTTTTGCACGGTGGCTGGCCTCCCTGTAAGATGGTGTGCTGATGTAGGCTTGTGTATAATTGTGGTGGTCAACTTGCCACTAAAGACCGTCCTGCTCTTCCTGGTGCTCAGCTTGAGTATGATGTAGGATCCGACCGTGCACTCTTTGCTGGTCGCTTGTGGTATTCAGTAGGTGCAGCCTTTGTTCGGTGAGGCTCTCGATCTCATCGTAGTAGCGGGGGGAGGTGGAATGGCGATATTGTGGGCCGCTGTCTTCTTGAGCTGGTCATTGTGCATGTCGGTGATGGAGGTGTTTTCAGCATGTAGCGTACGGATCTGGTATGTGTAGAGGTCTGCAGGTGTTTCTTTGTCTGATCTGGTATTGTGCTGTTGTAGGCGTGCGATCCCCTTTCTTCGTAGCTGCGGTTGCCCGCTGATGCCTCCTCGGTTTTCCCTTCGAGCCGGTTTTGTGGGTGTGAGATTGCATTTCTCGCTCTTGGTCTGCTCGTGCGTCTAGTGCGTGTGTCTTCGAACCCGTTGTCAGCTCCCGAGTCTCGGTCGTCGTTGATGAGGGCCATGCGCCGGTATCGTATGGCCTTGGCACTTGTATATCGTCGTCTTTCCAGCTTGTGCGCACGGCGTGCTGCTTCTGTGGATCCTCCCAGTCACCGTTGTTCATGGCCTAGGCCCTGCGAGTGGGTGCGACTTCTGCGACCACCGCGTCGATTAGTTGCTGGTAGTTGTTGTGAGCGGTGCCGGTGTGCTCTAGTTGATCGTCTCCTCTGTCACGTCTGCTCTGATCGTTCTTCTCCTGTTTGGTCTGCTGCTCGTCGTTCTGCCAGCTCCAGTGCTGGCCGTCTTGGTTCCAGCGCGGCAGGCCCGCCCCCCCCCGACTCCTGGCTGGGCTCTGGACTGTGCTGCCGGCTTCGGTGACGGTTTGGTCGTGTTGAGTCGACTGGTGGGTCGGTGCTTCGGATAGGTTGTCGGCACCATGGTGGCAGCGGGAAGGTGCGGTCGGGGTGGTTGTCGGGCGAAGCAGCCCTCGCGCGTCGGCACGCGCCTTCCGCAGCAGCTCATGCCAGGCGGGGTGGCAGGACCAGGTTGGTCCGCGAGGTCGCTGTAGACGTGGGGGGGGGGCAACCACCAGAGCAACGGTCCTTGGTTTGAAAGTTGTTGTCATGTGTTACGGCCGCCGCACCCGCCTGTTCGGCGCGAGCGACGCGCATGTCCCTTGTGACGACTTCCCGCCGTGCGCTTGTTTCCCCTTCCTCCGCATGTGATGGTTCAGAGTAGCGGTACCAAGGCGCGCGTGGGCGGCTTGCTTGGCGGAATCCCGCGGCCTTCTATGCCCCCTCCTAGGGGAACCTTGGACGCTACGCCCCCCCGTCTTCTTTCTCCTTGTCACATTCCTTCATCCGTCTCCTCATGCCTATACTCGTCCTCCTTCACTATACTCCTCATCCCTGTCATACTCCTTGTCATACTCGTCATCCCTCCCTGTCATACTCCCTGTCATTTCTCCCTGTCGTACTCCCCGTCCCCGTCATACTCCTCATCCCTATACACTTCTTTCTCCTTGTCATACTCCTTCATCCATCTTCTCATCCCTATACTCTTCCTCCTTCGCTGCCTTCCTCCGTCGCACCTCCGACGTGTCGGCCGGGCGAGCGGAGCGTCTCCGTTTTCACCAGCCTCGAACGTATCCTTATCCCTAAGATTGACACGCTAAAAGGAGATGACAATCTTGGGGATACACCCTCAGAAACTGCGGAAATCCCTCAGATCGCCATCGTGATGAGGCGATTCCCGTCATAGGACTAGGGATATGTTCCAGGCTGGTAAACATTTGCAACACATTCAAGGATGGAGGGGGATGTCTTTCAAATTTTGACTCTCGCCTCAGTGCATCGCACACTCATCGTCACAGCCTGCTGCAGCTTCAAGGGCGAAGGGCGAGTCCCTTCTTAACTGTTCCAAGTTGGAGTCGCGCATTCGTCTTAGAAGTCTGCAGCAGCTTGAATGATATATGCCAACTAGCTGTTAGCATGCGACTATCGCATAAGCGCCGCGCACATTCGCTGCAAGCTCTTACAACAGCTGGCATGGTGGAGCACATGCCGTCTTCAGCATGTGATTATCGCTTTAGTGCCGCGCGCGTTCGTCCGAGACGGTTGCAGCATACTCTGTGATGGACCGGGGGTCGTTTCAGTGGTGGTTCGCTCGCGTAAGCGCGGCGCGCATTTGCTGTAGCAGCGCGCGTTGGCTCGAAGGACGGATGGCGGTTCCTTCTCGACGTGGCGGTCCCGTCTTAGCGCCGCGCGCATTCGCGTCAACGTCTCGCAACAGCTACACGGAGTGAGCACATGTCGTGTTCAGACTGGGGTGTTCGTCTGAGTACAGCACGCACGTTCGATATTGAATGCAACACTCGAAGGGGTGGACGGTAGCTCGTTTGCAAGATTGTGCCGTGATTCCATATTTCTTGAACAAGGCCAGTAGCACTGCATGGATCCAATTCGGCTCTCTTCCAAGCTGGATTTCTCGCATGAGCGTTCTTGGACGTCCATGACTGGACTTGCATCTACGCGTAATACTTACACAGGTGTGGGGCGGTCCCTCTTCGGATGGAGGGATCTCGCTGGATACCCCGCTGAACTGTATATTGATCAGGGCTTTCGTTCCTGATTGCGCGCCAGATGGATGCAACATAGCTGCTTGTTCAGAGCGGGGCCCTCGCCAAATGGCAGGCCCAAGTGCGCTTGTGTTTCATGCGGAGGCTTCCTGCAGTGGAAATGAAAGTTTGCAGGAACGCGTGAAGAGGGGACTTGGGACAGAAGGGTGTATTGCTACTGCATCGCGGACGCATCTGGAGTTTATTCTAGTCCTTCTCATCCTTCTCCTCCTCCTCCTCCTCCTTCTCCTCCCTCTCATCCTCGTCCACGCGGGCCCGTGCCTCTTGATGTCGCGCGTCACTTCATCAACCTCCTCATCCCTCTCAGTCTCCTCTTCCTCTTTCTCCTCTGCCGCCGCTCTCCTCTTGCGCATGCTCTCGCCCCCGTCGCTCGACTTCGTGCACGTGCTGGGCGAGGAGAGGACTCGGAAGATATCGTGTTCGCGCATTGGTTCGTTGGGGTGCGATGGGGGTGGGTGGAGAGGGGTGGTTGGGAGGTGGGTAGGGGCTGGGGTTGGATGGGGTGGGTGGGTGGAGGTAAGGGCGGGTCGGGGGTGGGGGGTGGATTGGGTGGGGGTTTGGGGGGGGGGGAGGGCGGGTGGGTGATGGGGGGGGGTGGGAGACGAGGAACGAAAACGTCCTCCTCTTCTTCTTCTTCTTCCTCCACAGCTTCGCTGAGCGCTTCGCCGCGCAACTCCTGTGGCTGACCTCAGACGAGCGGCCACGGCTGATCCGCGCAGGCCACTGGTTGGCCCCCGCTCCTTCTCGGGGACGTCTCGCGCGACCTGTTCGTTCGTCCCCACCCGAACCCCGTGCGCGCCTGTGGGCGAGCCCCCGGCCCTGGGCGGTGGCATGGCAGAGAAGGCTTTGAGGGGCCTCGCGGGTCTGCATGACGCAATGCGCCACGAAGAGCAACAGCGTCTCCCCACTCACCCGCCTTTGGCCTTTTGGACCACGGCGTCGGAGTGGCCGGGAACAGTATCGATCCTCTAGCCCACCTCCCGTTCTCGGCCGAACGTCGGCTTGACGGATCCTTGCGGTGTCGCCCCCGCCCGCGCGCCCGAGCGACTCCCCGCTGCAGCGGCAGGCGCGATGGGGGGCTGCATCGCCTCCAAGGAGTCGGCCTCTGCCGGCACAGCGGACGCCGCCAAAGACGCAGGCGCAATGGGGGCTGGAGTGGAGGACGAGGAGGAGCAGGAGGAGGAGGTCGCAGTGCCTCCCCCGTCCCCGCCGCGTCGTCATTCCCCTCCGATTTTCCTTCTCACACTACTGTTACCTATCTTGCCTGCTCCACTGGGCGATTGTCCACAGAGGAGCCCTTGCGAGGGCGCATAAGGCGCTGCAGCAGGTTTGTGTTGCGCCGACGCGGCAGCGACCCCGCCTCGGGCGTTCAAGGTTGAACGCCGCCGGTGGTCCAGATTCTTCCGATTTGGAACGAATCGGCGACCGGAGGGCTGCCGATCGTTCGAGGTCGAGCAGCGACCCACGCCGTGTCAGAAGCCAACGCGCCGGCGGTCACGGCACGGGCCCATCGTAGACATTGTGGACAGCCGCAGGGGGAGCCAGGCGAGTGACGGTGTGCGTGCAGGTGGCCGTCGGGAGGCCCATGGGCAGGAACCCCTGGGCCCGGACCGTCCTGCACGGAGTTGCCCTTGCACCCGGTGGAGGGGAGGATTCGGGATCGCTCTGTCAGAGAGGGGCGGAGCCTCGATCCGCCCCTCGTCGTGAAGATTACGAGTGCTTGCGCTTGGGAGCCCGCGGCACTGCCCCGAGGTCTTACAGAAGGCCCCCAGGGGCACCCGGAGATGCCCCCGAGGCAAGGCACACCGGGGTCGTACATAACAGAACGCGCCTCGCGTATAATCTCCAGCTCCCTGGGCAAAGACACAAGGCATTACACCCCGCAGCTCTTTCGAGTTGTGCGCAGTCCTCTGGAGGCCAATTGAGGTACCCCCGGGCTGGCGGTGAACACGAAATTTATGGACCCGACGAGGTGGCTGGAGGGAAGGGAGCGCAGGGAGGAAACCCCGCCTAGCTTGTCGATGCCGCCTGGCAGGACTTGGCCTGCTGGCGGTGGGAAGAGGAGGAGGAGGGAGGAGGGAGGAGGGAGGAAGAGGATGATGATGATGATGATGCTGATGATGATAGTGATGGCGATGGTGGTGGTGGTGGTGGTGGTGGTGATTATGATGATGGTGATGACGATGATGATAACAATGATGATGACGATGATAATGATGTGACGATGATGATGCTGATGCTGATGACGATGATGATGATGATGATGCTGATGCTGATGCTGATGATGATGATGATGATGATGATGTTGATGCTGCTGATGATGATGATGATGATGATGATGATGATGATTGTGAGGATCATGATGATGATGATGATGATGATGATGATGATCATCATCATCATCATGGTGATGTGGAAGAGGAGGATGAGGAGGAGGAGCGGCTCTCGTGTCTTGGGGACCCAGGAGGGCGAGCTCCAGGCCGGGGGGGGGGGTCGGCGCGGCTCTTGGCTGGGGCTGCTCTTCCGGCCAGGTTCGGGCCGACCCCAGAGACGCTTAGAGGCATGGACGGTCGGCGCAGCACGCTCTGAGGCGTCAAGCCGCCAGTATATCGTAGTGTTCAGTCGGGCGTGACCCTCTCGACTATTCTTGATTGTTTTTGTTATATTTGTGCTACCTATTTCTTAGCTTTCTTGCAGAATCCGCCTGTCGGGGGAAATGCCCGACCTAATCGCAGTGGCTGGAGGCTTGGATTCGGAGCAGTCGTAGATCCCCCCACTTCGGCACAGTGTGGCTGTGCATGCTCTTACGGCAGTGGCGCGCGTTCCACCCCATCGAGGCGAAGGGTGGACGCCCCGGGCGGAGGAAAGAGGAAGAGGAGGAGGATCCAGACATGCGACGCCTTGATTTTTCAATGCACGGTCCCTGGAAGTCCCGACCCTTTCCCCAGGGCCAGGGTTTCATCCCCCGCCGTTTCTTGACGGTCCCGAGGCCCGGCGAGGGCCCCCGCAGGCCGAAAACGAAGAACAAATTGCCGTCTTGATGTTCTCGCGACGCGAGCATGTCTGGGGAAGCGGAGGGAAGAGGAGGAGAAGGAGGACGCCGGCCAGGAGAAGGAGGAGAAGGAGGCGGCCAGGCGGGAAGAGGAGGAGAAGAAGGAGGAAGAGAAGGCCAGTCGCGAGGCCTCTTCGGCCAAGGCAGGGGTCAGAGGGCACCTCCTGCCACCAGCGCCGCCGCCCTTCCAAGGGGGCGCCTCCAAGGGCCGGGGCGGCAAGGAGCGCCGTGCGGAGGCGCAGGCGACTTCTCCCTAGTGAGCCTTCCAAAGCCTTGGTCGCCGAGGCCATCTTGGACGCTCCAACCCGTCGCGAAACGCCCCGTCCAGGGCCAATGGGGAGGGGGCCAGGGGGGAGGGATAAGCCCCTCCTAGGGGGGGACAGAAGGCGGGTCGGTGGAGGAAGCGGTCGCAACCGCTCACGCCCTGCAGGGCTGGGTGGGATCGAGCTCCTGGGCGGCCGAGGCGGCAAGCGAGGGCGCGGCTGCTGGGCGGCCCGGCGGGCGGCTGCTGGGGTCGGGCGCCTGGCGCTACACACCCTCGGCAGCGCTCGGACGTGCGCAAGTTCACTTCTCGGCGGCGAGCACCGAGGAGCATCCAGGAGCATCGAGCAACAAGAGCACGCGCGAACCCCGAAGGATGCACAGGGGATGGACGTCCGAGCGATGGCGGGAGACCTCGAGAGCCACGCTTTTTGGTCTGCGGGTCGGGAGCGGGCCCCTTCCGGTCAAGAGCTAAACGGGACGCGGGTAGCCCTAATTGGGGAGACAGGGCGCGGGCGGGCGGGGCCTGAGGACTCAGAAAACAGGAGGTGCCGAAGAACTTGCACAGGACAAGGTGCGCCATGGACTGGAACAGGGGGCACGGTCCCACAGGGAAAGTGGATTGGTGTTGCCGTCATCGGCGCGCCAAGAACACCATCCTCGAGTGCTGCGTGACTCGAGAGCAACGCACGCGATGCAGGCTTCACAGGGCGGGCCCGTGGCGACGGCGCGGCGGTGTCCTCGGGCGTCGCCCGGAGCCCGCCGTGCCAGGCCGCTGGGCGGGGGGACGCCTCGCGCAGGGGGGGCCTTCGGTTGCAAATCGCGAGGGCCTGGTATTCAGGAGGGGAAGAAACACACAGACACAATGAATCGTCGATCCCCAGGGAAATATGGGAAAACATGGGAAGTGGGGGGGAAGACAAAAACGCAGAAAATATGGGACAATAGGGGAATATTTTTATTTGTGTGCATTTATTTGTGTGTTTGTGGACCCCTTCATGGTATGCTCGATGGATTCCGTCTCTAGCGTCGATTGGCTTCGAATAGCGTCTGCGAGTCGGCGAGATGGCGCCGATTTGGCTTCGGCTAGCGCCGACCAGCGTCGATCTAGCGTCGACTAGCGTCGATTCGCAAGAGCCGACAAGATGGTATGGGAGGCTCCCATGAGTTGCCACCGAAGGTGCCAGCGAATGGCGTGAGGCCCGTCGGTGCCCAGGGCTTGAGCAGCGCGAGCATCTAAACCTCCCGGATGGGGTCCGAGCAGATAGGGCCGCAGGATCGCCCCGCATCGCCGCTACATCGGCGATGTGGCCCGATGTGGAGCCCGATTTCCTGCACGCTGGCGTCGCCACTGCACCGCCGACGTCGCCGATGCCTCGGCGATGCGGCACGATCCTCCGACCCCATCTGTTTTGACCCCACTTAGGAGGCCTCTAAAAACAGGGCACGCACGAGGGGCAGCGGCGGCCGTTGTAGGACACGCGGTCAGACGATGCGCGAGGCACCTCACCTCGAAAGAAGGAACACGATGACCATGACCAGGATGTCCTGGGATCCTGTCGATGCCGGTCTAGGTCATGATCCATTCCACGTGTTGACACTTGTCAGTATGGACGACGGCTAAGATAGACGCCGACGTCTCTGCGTTCAGTCTTGGTCATGGTCATCGTTGCCTTCTCTTCATGACCAGCGCGCAACCCTCTGGGGCTGGATCAGCACGAACAGGGCACGCGCAAGAGGCACAGACCGGCCACACAAGTTCCCACTGGACAGAGGCCAGACGCCGGCCCTTCTGCCCAGGCTTGGCAATCACGCCACACCGTGCGTTAGGTGACGGAGGCCCCCGCAGCGGGATCAAGTCCCGGTAGGGAGCGAGTCCGCTGGTGCCTAACGTACTCGTTTCTGTTGCATCTTTGGGGGACCTCGCCTGTCCCCAAAATTGGTGTCTTTTGAGGGGCCCGACGCGTGCTCGATGCGGACTCGACGCAGATTTGGCGTGGATTCGAGGCGGATTCGACACGGATCCGACGCGTCCGACATGGATTCGACACGGATTCGACGCGGACAGGGCCGCGACGGGACAGACAAGGTCCCCCGAGGATGCAACATCAACTCGTCAGCGCTGCCACTGCTCGGCCGCCAGACTGCGCACCTGGGGGTCCGCGCGCACCGCCTCGGACAGCGTATCGGCAAAGACGTCGAGGGTAATGCCCAACGTTCGGGCGACTTCGGCGACGTCGGCCAGCCACGTAGCACCCGTTGTCGCCTGCGCACCTGCCAACAGTCACGTGCGCCACGGGTCACGGGGCTTCCAGGCGACAGCGCAAGCAGCCACGCTTGACCGCGGAGGGCCCTTTGCTTTGGAGTAGCCCCCCACACCGCGTGAGCATGAGCGTCTCTGCCAGCGCGCGGATGTGCCCACCTGTGCCTAGAGCCACCTCCAACCCCCCTAGGCGTGAAAGGTGCTCGGATGCGAACGATTGCTCAGCGACAGGGATGGGCTTCCAAGGTGGGGTCCGAAACCATTGCCTCTCCAGCGACAGGGATGGGCGCCCCATGTGAATCGTGGCGCCAATCGAAAACGTCTGGCGCCCGCTCTCGGATGGTGGCAGGGAGGTGATACCAGGATCGGCATCCGAGTCGGACCGGCTTCGACTTGACACCGCCAGTGTCCAGAGATACAATCATCGGCCTAACCTAAGGAACGATAAATAAGGAACGAATCCCCATATTTTCTCCGGGGAATAACGCACAAGGAACGATTGATAATGAGTAACGCATAGGGAACGACACATAGCGCATTCAAACCTAGGGAATGACCGAGCCCCTTTTGAGAAGTAAGTGTTCCTTATTCAAGCCGCTCGCTGTAGAGAGGGGGAGAGGCAGAGTGAAAGGGATAGGGTCGGATGTCAAAGCCCGTCTAGCGACAGGGACGTTGCCAGGAGAGGCGTGGTTCCCACCGCGGATGATCGGCACCCGCTCTGGAGTGCTTCAGCATGTCTTGCAGCAGGAGGGCGGATGCTGATGGCCCTTGTTCAGAGCCCCGTATCATCAGGGGTAACTCGGGTCAGGGCTAACTCGGGTTCGTTTTTCGGGAATCCGAACCCGACTTACCCTGGACCCGAGTTACCCCGGATAATTCGGGCGTCCAGAGCCCCACATCATCAGGGGTAATTCGGGTCAGGGCTAACTCGGGTTCCTTTTTCGGGAATCCAAACCCGAGTTACCCCGGACCCGAGTTACCCCAGATAACTCGGGCGCCCAACTTGTTTGTCCACTGTCTGGCAGGTGCATCCTGGGAATATAAGGGGGTGGGCCCAGTGCGCGTCCAGCGACAGGGACGGGGCTTCCTCCCAGGTGGAAGGTTGCCACGCCTGCAACCGTAGCGTAGCCGTATCGAGAACTATTGGCGTCCAGTGCGTCTCTTGGGCGTTGTCTTTGCAACTAGTGTCGAATGGAGTCGGGGCAGGAAGCCCCGGGAGGGGAGAGGGGGAGGAGCAGGAGGAGAAGGCTAGGGGGATGCCGACTGTCCACCTACACCGCTGTTTGCAAGGCCCGTCCTGGGCCCACCCTGGGCCGGGTTTTCCAAGGCGCACCGGTGGAGAGTGCGGGTTCGTGAGCCAAGCTCGGAAAGTCGAAGCTCAATGGTGATGGAGTTATCGGCCAGCTTCGTTTTGTCATCTTCGTCTTCCTGTTCATTTGCATGTGCATTTTCATCACAAAGGTTTATGCTGTGCAAGTTGAGTACAAGACGCCGAGACGAGTGCGGCCTTTTTTAGGGGGAGTGGGGCGGGCGTCTTATGAGGGATGTGGCGTATCCTCATCTCTGGCTACGGGGAGGGGGCACGTATGTACACTATTCTGGGGCCCAGGCTTCATCTGACCAAGTGCGGTGCATATGGGCAATTTGAAACAGTTTACAATTAGCTCACTTGCTCAGCATCCTCAGGTCAGTAAGAGATGTACGTGCTAGCTTTCTCTTGAGGCCTGGCGACTGATCCCTGGCCGAGTGCTTGTGTGTCGTGCTAAGGCTCGGCGAGAATGGGCATCGATCAGAGCGAGTGTGTCTGATGATGCGCTGTCTGGGGACGGCCTGTCTACTTCATTGCGCTCAAGCCCAACACGCCGCCTCAACGCAGCACTGCTTGACCTCAGCGCCGGCTCCAGGAGAAGATAAGGCATCCCGGCCCAGTCCCAGAAGTTGAAGTACCCACCTCTTCCCTCTCCTCTTCTCCTCCTCTCCCTGATATGCCTTTCCTCATCCTCTCCTCCTCGTATTCCTCTCCTCCTCTCCTCCTGCTGTCTTCCTTCTCTCCTCCTCCTCCTCCTCCTCCTCCTCCTCCTCCTTCTCCTCCTCCTCCTCCTCCTCCTCCTCCTCCTCCTCCTCTCTTCCTCCCCCCGCGCGTAATTCGCCATGGCGCTCGGCGGTGATCCGGGTGACGGTGGCACTGCCCGGGCTTCCAGGTGGCCGAAGTATCACCATCGGCGCCCGCATCCGGGACCATCGTTCCCCAGCGGAGGCGACCCCCCTGCGGCCTTCGGGGTGCCTCACCGGCGGCCTTCGGGGTGCCAATCCCCAAGACTCCAATCAGTGGCGGCCTTCGGGGTGCCTCACCGGCGGCCTTCGGGGACCCCCCTGCGGCCTTCGGGGTGCCAATCCCCAAGCCTCCAATCAGTGGCGGCCTTCGGGGTGCCTCACCGGTCAGGGCTCAGGAGCGAAGCATAGACACAGGCGCAAACAGGCGTCGATGTCCAGGAGGATCTGGCCACAGATCCGACGGGGAGGGGAAGCGGAAGACCCCGGACATATAGAACAGAGGGGAACGTATGGAATTTGTGCGTGTCTGGGTTCGTGTCTCCCCGGGCCCCTTGGGAATGGTGCCTCCCCGCCCGCGCGCAGCCGTGGAGGCCCGGGGGGTGCGCCGCCTGCGATGGGCGGAGAGGTGCTGCCTGCGGCGCGGCGGGCCCCGGAGCTGCCCGAGCTGGGGCGGGCCAGAGACCTCTTCTCGGCGGAGCCACGATGGGGCCCTGAGGGACGGGGAGCTCAGGGCAGGACGAAGGACAGGAAGAGGTCCACGGATGCGTTCACTCGAAGAAGAAAGAAGGGAATAAACATAGACTTGTGGCGCGCTGCGCGGATTTCTTGGATCTGCGCTGGGCCCCTCTGGCGGCGCCGCCCCTGGCGCGCTTCGCGCGCCAGGGAGGGGGGCACGGCGCAGATCCAAGAATCCGCGCGGAGCGCCACAAGTTTCTGTTTATGGCGTGTTTTTTTTCCCTCTTCCAGAGAAGGATCATTAGGAAGATATCCACGGATGGGTTGACGTCGTTTGAGGTGCCTCGTCCTCAAGACCCCATCCCCCAGGGCCCCCTCTTGGAGCCACCGACCTTCGCCCCGCACCTGCCGGCCGATGCCCCCGCGCTGCGGAAGGCGCTCGCCAGGAACCGCACTGAGATCCTGAGCGAAGCGGGGCCCGAGGGAAGTGGGCCCTCGGCTCCCGGGGCCCTCCACTCGGGCCGGGCGAAAGGGGGGGATTGGGAAAGGGGGGGTTACGAAATCTGCTGCACGCAGCTGGTTTCGGCCTCACCGAGGGGCCCATTCCTCGATACATGGCCGCCTCCGGCGCCAGGAGGCGCCGGGAAAATCAGCTACGTGAGCTGATTCTCAAACCCCCCCTTTGCTATCCCCCCCTTTCGCCCGACCCGATCCATGGGCCCCGGGGCCGTGAGAACACGACTCGGGACGACGAGCAGGCCTCGGGGGGAAGGCCCGGGGCCCTGCAGCCCCGTCTCCCTCGGGGCCCGCCTCCTTCGTGCAGGTGTACCCGCCTCCCTCGAGGAAGAAAGAACTACACAATACAGTCGGATCGCTGAACAAGGAGCACTTGCTTTTCAAACGGGGCCTGGTCGTTCCTTAGGTTTACATGCGTTCCGCTCCTATTTTGGCGGCGAGCCCCCCGGTGTTCCTTCGGACTTCATGGACTTTCTTGGAAGAGATGGGGCCTCGTTCCTTATTTATCGTTCCTTAGGTCAGCGACCCGACTGTAATCGTGAACTTTCGGAGGTCCGCGCGGATTTCTTTGATCGGCGCTGTGCCCACCTGGCGGCGCCTCTGGCGTCGCCCCCGGCGCGCTCCGCGCGACAGGGAGAGGGGTCCAGCGCCGATCCAGGAAATCTGCGCTGAGTTCCGAAAGTTGTTGTTGAAGGTTCGCCATGAAGGAAACGGGTCCTGGGGTAATCGGATCTTTAGGTTGTTTTTGTTTCTAGCTTTCCAGGGCCCTTCACGGGCCCCGCGAGTGTCAAGACACATTTCTGGGTACAGTTCTGGTCCGGGAGAAGGCCCCCCTGGAGAGTGCCTTGTTACCCTCGGGGCAATAGCCCGCGTTACGCCCCCCACCCGCTCCCCCTACCCGCTCCCCCCCCATAACGTAACGCTTCCCCCCGCACTGCGTCCCCGGCACTACCGCAGTGCGTCTGGCAGGCACCACAGTCTGGGGCGGGGAGGGGGGGCGCTACGTTATGCACCCTCCCGTGCCGCCCCCCCCCTCCCTCCCATACGCCCGCGATGGCCGCGAATCACAAAATGCGCGCCTGGGTTCAGGACCCGTTCCCCTCAGATCAGAGCCCGCTTCGCAGACATGCGCAATGTCCCCAGGGCCGGTTTCTCATCCCGAGTGGTTTGACTGACGGTCCCGGGGCCCAGCGGGGGCCCGGCGGCCAAAAACCTCGCGCCGTGGTCTCTGCCGGGCGCGAGCCTGTCTGGGCTCCTCCCGGCCAAAAGAAGGTGTACCTCCGCCTCGCGCTGCAGTACCACCCGGACAAGAGGCCGGCCTCCGACCGCGAGCGGGCCACGCGGCTCTTCCAGGCCGCCTTGGTGGCACGCACGAGGGGGGGGGGGGGCGGCATATACGATCCAGGGTTCCGCCCCCCCGTTCCCTCCTGTCGTGTTGATGCCTGCGAGTCCCTCCCCCCCCCGCGATGGGTCCCCCCCAGTGTGGTAGTGACCCCGTTGTCGTCGTCGTCGTCGTCGTCGTCGTCGTCGTCGTCGTCGTCGTCGTCGTCGTCGTCGGCGTCGTCAGGGGCGTCGTCGTCGTCGTCGTCGTCGACGAGTCTTCCCCCCCATCCATCATAGGGCCTGGGGGGTCTGTGAACCCTGGGACTTCCTGGGAACCATCCCATCTGAGGGGTAGTGGCAGGGCCTGTGAACCCGGGATCATACAGACCGCACGGGGTGGACAGCAGTCTAAGAGTCGAACAAGAAAGTTCGGCATCAGCATGAACTTTCTGATCTCCGCGCGGATTTCTTGGATCGGGGTTGGAACCCCCTGGCGGCGCCTCTGGCGCCGCCCCTGGCGCGCGGGAGGGAGGACCAGCGCAGATACAGGACTTCCGCGCGGACTTCCGGCAGTTTGGGTATCTGCTTCGGCAGGCAGTGGATCATATGGATGTTTTCGGGTTCCTTGGGGCCAGAATCTCTGTCTGTCTCTCTCTCTCTCTCTCTCTCTCTCTATGTATGTATATATATATACATATCTCTATATATCTATACACGCACCTACACCCATAAGACCAACCTTCGGGTGATAAGGAGGTTGTGTGGGGGGAGGGGGGGAACCAACGTCTGACTCAATCGATCTCACTATCGATCTCTATCAACGGGACACCACGGGACACCACGGAACACTTGTCGATCTCACGATCGATCTCACTATCGATCTCACTCAACGGGACACCACGGGCTACCACGGGACACCGCGGGACACCTCTCGATCTCATTATCGGTGTCACTATCGATCTCACTCAACGAGACACCACGGGACACCACGGAACAACTCGGGACACCACATCGATCTCATTATCGATCTCACTGTCGATCTCAGTATCGATCTCACTATTGATCTCACTCAACGGGACACCACGGGATACCACGGGACACCTGTCGATCTCACTATCGATCTCACGATCGATCTACCTCAACGCGACACCACGGGACACCTTTGGGCACCACATCGAGCTCACTATCGATCGTACTATAGATTTCACTTATTGGGGCACCACGGGACACCTCACATCGATCTCACTATCGATCTCACTATCGATCTCACCATCGATCTCACTCAACGGGACACCACGGGACACCACGGGACACCGCGGGACACCGCGAGCCACCGCCGGACGGACGGACGGACGGGCGGGCGGGGGATAATCATTTGTCTTGACTTCGCCCTAGCAACGGCGGACACCACGGGACACCACGGGACACCGCGAGCCACCGCCTGACGGGCGGGGGAGAATCATTTGTCTTGACTTCGCCGTAGCAGCGGCGGGTTCATTCCTCTCGCGCGCCCACGCAGCTTCGCCTCGCCCGCACGCACGACACGAACGAAACGAAACGATTTCCCGGTTGGGGGTCTCCGTTCCACTGCGATCTCACCCCCCAACCTCCGATACATTTATGTGTGTATATACATATATATATATATATCCACCGTCCGACTGGGTCCCAGGACGTCGGTTCGCCAGGCTGTGGATGTGGATGATTAATGATCCCCGCCTCGCAAGGGGAGTACGCAAGGAGGGGGGAGCGTTCTGAGAAAGCGGGGAGGTCCGAGAGGGCGGGTTGCTTCTGAGAGGCGATCGCCGCGGCCTACGAGGAGCTCCTGCAGACCAGGGAGAGTGGCGGGTCCGCCGCCAACCAGCGCGTGAAGAGCCCGGTGGCAGCCGCGGCGGAGCTGGGCGACCTGGAGGAGCTGACGAGACTCCTCAAGGAGCGCCCAGACCGCGCCAACGAGGCAGACGACCTCGGCGTCTACCCCCTGATGTTTGCTGCCGCGGGTGGCTGCGTGGAGGCCGCGGAGCTCCTGCTGGAGTTCGGAGCCGACGTGCACGCGAAGAATCCGATCAAGTGGTCTGTGCTGCTCTATGCGGCCCTCGGCAACCACGCCGAGATGGTGCGGTTCCTTGTCGGGTGCGGGGCGACCGTGACGGACCACGAGCTCATACTGGCAGCCTACACCGGCAACCCCGGCAGCCTCCAGGCGCTGCTGGAGCTGTACGAGGGCAGCGCGGCGGAGGTGCGCACGGACGAGAGCAGGAAGCAGGGGCAACGATAGGGGGGGCTTGGATAGGCACAGGGGAGGAGGCATCGGCCACGGATCGCCCACTGATCGCCGAGGAGGGCCCGATAGCCCCAGCCTGCCGAAGGAAGCTGCGGATTCACCATCGGAGGCCCGTCGCCTATCTCTCGGCGACGTATCGCCGATTCCAGGTCGATGCATCCGCCGCCCTATGCCAGTCCCCCCTCCCATCGTTGCCCCCCCCTCGAGGAAGACCCTGCTGCACCTGGCCTGCGAGGGGCTCTGCTTCCTGCGGCACTCCGCCGAGCGGCACGCGGCGTGCGTGGACCTGGCGCTGCGGTGGCGCGTGCCCGTGGACGCGGCGGAGCCCCGGAGGGGCCGCACCGCGCTGCAGGACCTGGTCGTCGGGCGTGGCCAGGAGAAGTGCCGCCGGCCCAGGGCGCCCCCCCAGGACTTCCAGGGAGGCCCCCACGGCCTCCGGAGCATCCCTCGCGAGGCCTAGGGGGCCCCAGGGGCTCTGGAGCTGGGCGAAGATCGAAGAACGGTGAACGGCACAAACATAAACTTTCGGCGGTCCGCGCGGATTTCTTGGATCCCTTGGCGGCGCCTCCGGCGCCGCCCCTGGTGCGCTCCGCGCGCCAGGGAGGGGGGCCCAACACAGATCCAGGACAGCCGTGGGGCCGGCAACAGCTTTATGCTTATGCAGTTTTTCGTTCCTCTATAGGGCGTGAGGCGCCGGGGCGGCGCCAGAGGCACCGCCAGAGGCCCCTGGCGGCGCAGAGGGGTCCCAGCGCAGATCCGAGACATCCGCGCGGAGTGTCAAAAGTCGATGCCTATGCTTTTTTGTTGGTTGGTCCTCTGTGGGGGGCACCTTTTGGGCCAGGGTCACCTTGCCCTGACCTTCCAGAGTGCTAAAAAGTAACACTCCAGACCTATAGATCTATCTGGACTGCCTCAAACCCCGACAGGAATTAGGACGTCGACGTCCTGGTGCTATTTTTTAGCCCTCATGGAAGGTCAGGGTGGGCCGCTCCCGAGGTCGGCGACCCGCGCTGGCGCACGCGCTCGCTGGAGAACTCCGCCGCGCACCTGGCCGCGGTGGAGCGGCTCTGCGCCGCCGGCGCCAGCGTGGCGGCGGAGGACCCGGGGGGCGCTAGCGCCCTGTCGCTGGCCTCGGAGGGCCGGCTCCCGCGCGTGAGAGAGGCGCTCCTGTGCTACGCCTGACGTCGGAGGGGACCGTCGAAGGAAGGGACAGAAAACAAACGCAATCAATCGTCGGTCCCCAAGAAAATATGGGAAAGTATGGGAAGTGGGGGGAAGGCAAAAATCCCGAAAGTAGGGGAGCAGATGGGGAAGTCTGTTATTTGTGTGTATGTGTGTGTGTGTGTGTGTGTGTGTGTGTGTGTGTGTCCCAGGGCCCTTCATAATCGAAGGAGACGAATCGGAGGCCTAGAGGTCGACACCAGCACCAACATCGGCGGTGCGCCTCCACCGAAGGGAAGGTCGACGATCCTGGCTTCTCGGTGATGCCGATGCTGGTAAGATTCGCCATGCCTAGATGGCCGGTGTAGCAACACCAACACCAAAGTCTAGGGTCATCCTCCCTCCCCTGGTGGAGGCGACCCCCTGTTTTGGTGTCGGTGTCATTTTTTGTCGCCGGTCCGCGCGGATTTCTTCGATCTGCACTGGGGCCCCCTGGCGGCGCCTCCGGCGCCGCCCCTGGCGCGCTCGGCGCGTCAGTGAGGGGGGTCCAACTCAGATCCAGGACATCCGTGGGGCTGGCAGCAGCTTTATGCTATGCAGTTGTTCGTCCCTCTCGGGCATGACTTGTGCCCGTATCCACTGCAGCTTGGAGTTTCGGGCTCCCTTCCCTAGAAGGCATTGGCGCACTGGATGGGAATGAGCAACCCGCACCCTAGAGGCACACGTTTGTCCATCTCCAGTGCGCCTCGGCCTTGTGTCGCCCCTGCGAATGAAGTCCAAGGCGCACGGGATATGGATATCAAGCTTACCCGCAACAGCACAAACATACAGTACCGTTTTTTGTATACATGCTCCGCGTGCGGATCATGTATTAAAAATGCAGAGATTTAGTATTAAAAACAACGATGAGTTCATGCATGCATTTTTTCAAAAATTTATAATGTATTAAAAATCCGATGTATTAAACATCCAATGTCTTTAAAACTGCCCTGTAGTTAGACTGCAGGAGCTCCGCGCGGATTTCTTGGATCTGAGCTCTGCGCTGGGAACCCCTGGCGGCGCCTCCGGCGCCGACCCCGGCGCTCTCCGCGCGGCAGAGAGGAGAGGCTCCAGCGCCGATCTCAGACGTCAGCGCGCAGCACCGACAGGTTATGTTCACGTAGATGTTTTCGTCCTCTACCGAAAACGCAGCCTCGGGGCGGGACGACCGCAGACGAATCTCGTCGACCTCCAGCGCTGCCCCTGGCTTGGGGAGCTTGGGGAGCCAATCGGGGATCGATGGATCGAGGCTGGAGAGCGAGCATCGAGGGATCGAGGGTCCCGCGGTGCAAGCACTGGTCGCCATGAACCAGGCGGGTCCTGAGAGAAGCGGGCCCTGAGTGCTGTCGCCGTCTTCGGGCTCCCAGTGCCCCTCCCGGGCCCAAGGACCGCCAAAGAATTATTCAGGATGAACAGTTGGCCCTGGGATGATCCCCCCATCGGGGGTTACTAAACTTGTCCCTGGCCCAAGGTGTCCCCAGCTCTTCATTCGATTTTGCAGCCCCTGGGGCGCTCTGGGCCTCGTGAGGATGCTCTGGAGGTCGTGGGGGCCTCCTTGGAGGAAATCCTGGGGGTACCTTGGGTCAGGGGGACTTTTAGCAACACCCGACCCCAGACCTATGCCAACTCATGGTCCGAGCATCGTGGGACATCCGCATGTACGGAAATGTTGCCCCCTGCACGATTGTGCGGTCAATCGGGATGCCGCGAGCGAGCCGGATCACCGGTTCCAGATTGATGTTCCCGCCACGGCCCGCGCAGAGCCGCAAATTTTCGACGATGCCAGGAGTTCATAAGCACTCGCGCCGTCAATGGTGCCCACAACCGCTAGCAGCGGCCTCAGTCCTGAGGCCGCAGCTGCGTGGGGACGATGTTGTCCTGGGCCGCCCTCCTGCCACGTTGCAAGGGCGTTGTAGGCATGCTGGCCATCGTTCCTTCTCCTGCTCGCCATGTCTCCTTCGTCTTCCTCCTCCCCTCGAAGACGACAAGGTGGCACAAACATGAACGTTCGGAGCTCCTCACGGATTTCCTTGAATTGCGCTGGGGGGGCCCAGCGGCGCCTCCGGCGCCGCCCCTGGTGCGCTCCGTGTGCCAGGGAGGGGGATTCGGCGCAGGTCCAAGGCATCCGCGCAGACCGTCGAAAGAGTTCATGTTTCTGCGGCTGTCGCTTCCCTGATCTTCCCTCTGCCACTCCTCTCGGGCTGGACGAAAGGGGGGGATTGGGAGAGGGGGGGCAGCTGGTTTCGGCCCCGCCGAGGGGCCCATTCCTCGATACATTGCCGCCTCCAGCGCCGGGAGGCGCCGGGAAAATCAGCTACGTGAGCTGATTCTCACCCCCCCCCTTTGCTATCCCCCCCTTTCGCCCGGCCCGACTCGTGCTCCCCGCCTTCTGACGCCGTCTCTCCCGCACGGCCGGTGGACGGCGCGCTCCGCAAAAGTCATCATCTGTTGTGGGGGCCCCACGGACGGGCGCCCAGGTCTCGCAGGGTTCGCACGGCACGCGATAGGGATCAGTCATCATGCAGTGAAGGCGCTGGCACAAGGACCGCTTTGGGTTCGGGAGGGGCTCGGATGTTCGGGCTATGCCTTAGAGCCAGGGCGAAGAACCTGTCTGTGGCCTAGACTTAAGTTGGGCCTGTCCCTCTACAGGAGCAATATCAAAAAAAGTCCAACAATAGTCTGGGGACGATGTTTGGACTATGTTTGAGCGTTTTTTGAATATATGTTTGGTATTTTTCCATGTGTCCTCCAAAACCCCCCTGTAGGGGGACTTGCCCGACCTTAGCTTAGACCCGCCGCGGCCAGAAAAGCCCTTCCGTTCTTTCTCATATGTTCCTCATGGTAGCACGATGGCTGCACTTGTTTTGAGTCTGGCTGATTGAATGGTCGTTTTGCTGGCAGTGCTTTTGTTTTGTTCAGCCGCAAATCCGACTAATTAGGTGTTTCGACGGCCTCCTCTGTGACCAGCGTGGCCCTGAGATTGTGGTATAAGCGGGGCAGCTTCAAGTGGCACAGGTCCGATAAGGCGGTCACTTGCTGGCAGGTGGCGTGACTTGGCACAAAGGGCTTGCTCAGCGTCTCCTCCTCCGTGGAGCCACAGACGTAAGGCCCAGAAAGACGCCCAAGCGTGCGCGACATGAAATCGCCCCTCCTCGGAGAACCGTTTTTCATCAGCTTTTTACCCTCTGCGGGGGGCTGCAGCAGCCACCGTCCTGCCCAGAGGCAGAGTTCTTCGGGAGTCGCCAGAGCCCCACGAGCACGAACGCTGCAAGATCTGGCGCTGCAGAGCCCACGGGGGCGGAGGGAGCGAAGCGTAGGGCATGCGTCGACCCACGGCCGCAGCTGCCTCGAGCGCGACGGTGACTGGTTTCCCAAAGACCCCGCACACGAGGCGCTGAGATCTGAGGCCAGGCCAGGCGCCGTTAACGGGGCGCCACGCCACCAGCCAGGAGTCAGAGCATCCCATAGCGCGCACGGGCTTCACGGACACCCGGAGTCCCTCGTTTGCCCTCGACGCAGGTCATTTTCGATCCGATCGATCTGATTCGAGGTCGATTTCGGCCGGCCCGATCCGATTCGATTCCGATATTCGCGGCCCAGTGCTTGCATGGCGCCGTTGTGCATCCTGGCTCGGCCGGTCTGATTCGATTCCTACTCCGTGCCGATGCCGCCCGATCCGACGCACGCTCCGGTCTTATCCGAGTCCTTTCGGACGGGGCCAGGATGAGGATGAATCCGTTCCAGAGCGTTCCGGAACGCTCTCAGAGCGTTCCGGAACGCTCTTGGAAGGCCGCCGTGCCCGAGACTGTCCTGCAGAGCCGCCGGATGTCAGAGGTTCCCGATTTGTCCGCACCCGCAGTTGTCCTCGTCCTGGCCTCGTCTTGTCATCGATTCGGGGATGACCGCTCCTGCTGCGCAGATCTCGATCTCGTCCCTCCCCCGGCTCCTCCTCCTCCTCCTCCTCCTCCTCCTCCTCCTCCTCCTCTTCCTCCTCCTCCTCCTCCTCCTCCTCCTCCTCCTCCTCCTCCTCCTCCTCCTCCTCCCCCTCCTCCTCCCCCTCCTCCACGGGAAAGCCGAGAGATCCCCGACGCCGTGGCTTGGCAGACCGTGGGGGAAGGCTTCGGAGGAGTCTCGGCCCCTCCCCCCGGGAGGGGCGTGCCCCCAGAGTGCGTCTGCTCACGGCCCTGACGGCCAGCGCTAAGTCGGGCCCGTCCCTCTGCAGGAGGGATCTTCAAAAATAGGACAAGAATAGTCAGGGGTTGATTTTCAAATTACTTTTTGGCCAGAGTGGATTTTGTTTTGACGATTTTTATATTTCGTCCCAACTCCGTATTTTTTGACGGTTTAGATTTCGTCCAAAATCCCTCTCTGTAGGAGGACAGGCCCGACTTTAAGGCCGGCGGCCAGAGGCCAGAAGTTGGCAAGCGTGCTCCGTCTTAGCGCTGCCACGGCGCGATGGGGGAGGCTCGGCGGCGGGCGAGAGGGGGGGGGGGGGAAGCGAGAGGGAGGAGGCCCTCTCCGAAGGCGGCCGGACTTCTCAGAAGCCCTCGCGCCTCCTGAGTAGAATTTTGTGTCTTCGGGGGAGGGGGGGGGAAGCGAGAGGGAGGAGGCCCTCTCCGAAGGCGGCGGGACTTCTCAGAGGCCCTCGCGCCTCCTGAGCAGAGTTCCGTGTCTTCGGGGGAGGCTTACAACACTTCTCAGAAGGCTTGGGGACTTCCGAGCCTTCTGAGAAGGCCCGCCCCTTCTCGCTTCCCCCCGGGCTCGCCGCCGAAAAGCATGCTACGCATGCAACAAGGTCCATGGAAGAGTCGTGCGCGTTGGATCCGTGAGTAGAGCTGTACAGAATGTCAGCTATTTCGCAATGATGCCGGTTTCCATCTCTGGGCCCGCCCTGGTGCCCACCCGCTTGGCTCTTCTTAAGAACGCCCTAGGCGTTTTTGTTGGTTACCGTGTCGCACGGTGGGCCCTTGACAAGCGAAAAACGTTGTATGTTCGGCAGTATGTTGGCGCCGCCTCCTGCGGCGCCCCTGGGCCGCTCCGCGCTCCCGGGTTGGGGTGTTGAGACCACCCTGGATTATTCGGGGGGGCCTGTTGAGGCCAGCCCCCTCCCCCTCCTCCTTTTCCTCCTCCCCCTCTTCCTCCCCCTCCCCCTCCCCCTCCCCCTCACCATCCCCCTCCCCCTCCCCTGCCCTTCCCCCTCCTCCCCCTCCTCCCCCCCCCTCCCCTTCCTCCTCCTCCTCCTCCTCCTCCTCCTCCTCCTCCTCCTCCTCCTCCTCCTCGTCCTCTTCACTCTTCCTCCTCATCCTATTTCCTCGGGGTCTGTCTGTTCGCAACCCGAAGGCTTCCCAGAGAGGTCTTCCTCGAACGGTCTCTGCCTCCCCCATGCGCTGCACCGGTTGGCTGCATGGGTGCGCCATGGGATCTCCTGGCGCTTTCTGGGCTTTCCTGGGCGGGTGCGGCCGTCTCTTGGGTTTTCTCTATCCACGCCGCTTCCCTAGCCGCGCGTATTCCTCCGGGCGCGCGCGTCAGCTGCGCGTGCGCGCGCAGACGCGCGTACTCCTCCAGGCCGCTTCCCTAGATGCGCGCGCGCGACCCCGCCGCGGTACTGCGCACGCGGCTGCGAGGGATGGAGGGATGGATGGAGGGAGGGAGGGAGGGAGGAGGAGGAGGGACAGGATAAGGAGTGCTGCAGTCCTCCCCCCCCCGCCCGGCAGCCTCACGTTCCTCCCGCCCTTGACATCTACCTTTTCCCCCATCGTCCTGCTTGGCCCGTTTCGGGTGTCCGCAGGTCTCTGAAGGGCATCCCGGGATCTCCGGAGGCTCCAGTGAAGTTGCGGCAAGATTTGTGGAGACTTCCAGAGACTTCCGGAGGAGAAGGGTTAGGAGGAGGAGGGTTCAGGAGGGAGGATTGGGATACTCGTCGAGGTGGCGGAGAAGGTAGGAGGAGCGGCCGGTGGGACGCAGCAAGGCACCTCAAAGACGGGTGGCAGCGAGGGCATGCGGTTGTTGGAGGACCGCTCCCTTTCTGCCCCTCTTCTGGTGTTGCGCTGTGCTTTACATCGCGGGTGCCGATCCCGGCTTGTTTGTCGGTGTTCCGCCTCTCGTCACGGTGCCAATCATGCAGGGCGTGCTGCGGGTAAAATCGTCCTTAACCGCATGCCGATGATAATAAAGGGACCCCCCCCTTCAGCGTTTAGAGTTGATTATCGTCGTCCTATACAAAATTCAAATTGGGCGGCGAGCGCTGAGGCCGAACTTCATTATCACCTCGAAACGCTATGTTGAGATAGCAACATCAAGCGATGTTGATATAGCAACATCAAGCGAAGCGATCACACTTTTCAGGATGTGTCAAGCGAAACCAATAATTTTGGGGGGCAGACTCAAACGAAACGAGCAATGTTCTTTTTATGATTATACTTTCCTCTTCTTCTTTTATATTTCTATCTGTCCTCACGCTCGCCTGAACTTTTTTATCCCTGGGGTTGATTATCCATGGAAAATGAAGCACATGAGCTACCCTACACGAGCACTTAAAAAAACAATGTTCATAAAGCGTTTGTAACTTAAAATTGATAGATTTGGAATTTTGGATTGTTCCTTCCTTCGTCCTTTTCTTATTCTCCTCTTCTTCTTCTTTCTTATTATTATTGTACTGTATTCTTTTTCTTTTATATTTCTCTCTGTCCCCACGCTCGCCTGAACTGTTTTATCTCTGGGGTTGATTATCCATGGAAATTGAGGCACATGAGCTACCCTACACGAGCACTTACAAAAAAAAATCATGAGAGATAAGCCATTGTTGAGGATAATTCTATGAAAACTAAACGCCAAGGATGTCTCAAAACGTGCTCGGCTTGGTCTCCTCTTGATCATCTCTGACTTCGAGATTATGCTGAGGTCTGCTGGGCTACTTTTATTATCTCTCCCTGAACCCCGAACTTTATTATCCCCTAGTGTTTATTCTCACGGGCATGAGGTTATTTTCTCGGCGTCCTCTTGGCGGGCCGTGAGGGGGGAGCTTTGGAATAGTAGAGGTAGCAGGGGCCCGAGGCAGGTGTTTCTGCATAGCCACCGCCTGGAGAATCGATCTTGGGGTACCTCTGCAGGCGGCGGATGTGGATATCCACCGTCCCCTGGGGTCCCACGACGGCGCTTTCCACGTCGGTGGATATGGATGACCTCCACCCTCGCAAGGCATCGTTCTCGCGGCCCGCCAGAGGACGGGGAATACTTGTCGAGCAGGGAGGTCACTAGGATCTCTGTCCAGCCCACCCCATCGGCCCCCGTCTGGAAAAATCGAGCTCGCTTGCAGAGAAACGGGGCTTCTCTGCACAAGGGTCTACGTGGGTGCCATTCAAAATTTCGATCGATTCAAATTCAAATGTGGAGTAGGGGATCGACCGCAGACTTGATTTACCCCAGAATTTGCATTTGCTCGTCGAACTCATGGAACCTGCAACGTTTTTTTTGTTTTTGTAGATTCGGCGAAACAAACAACGTGGGGCAAACCAATTCTGCAGTCGACCCCCCACTGGAAACTGACATCGGGGACGCCGTGGTCGGCGATCCGGGGGGACCCAGCGATGTCGGCCAGACCCGGAGCCCGAGTAGGAGGCCCCGAAGGCCCTGTGCTCCCCCCCCTCGCCCCCTTCGAGCTGACATCGAGAGGACGTGTGTGCCCGCGCGCACAGGAACGTTTATTTTGCGGCAGCGTGCTGTGGCTCCCGGGGCTGCCGCGGTGTCTTGCTGTGCTTCTTGCTGGGGCACCCCTGTCATACGGGCCTCGGGAAGAATCGCGACCACTCATGCCACATTCGTCGGTCAACGCCTCCCCCTCCCCCCGATGTTCAAAGTTGGCGGTGGGGCTGAGGAGTCGCATTTCGACCGCAGTCTCTTCCGCGCGTGCCAACTTCGAATTTGGGGGAAAAGGGGGAGCGGCCCTTAATTATGTCCCTCTATTGTGCTCCACCGATTGCTCGTTGTGGATACGTGAAGGCATGTCATTGTTGCCGCATGCTGATTGGCTGCATCTCGATTCGTTACCCTGATGGCACGACTCTTCTCGTTGTCTTCGGCAGGAATACTCTGTGGGGCAGACCTTGGGAGAGGGAGCCTTTGGCGTCGTGTCCAACTGCAAGCACCGTATAACAGGCGGGACGCTCAGCGGCACGATCATGCGCATGCGATTGAACGGGTGGACAAGTAGCCCTTTCGGGTTGCTGTGTTTGGCCAGAAAGGTATACACAGGTTTTGGATAGACGTGCATGTTCGTGAACGGTATCTTGTCTCGCGTAACCCATGTCTGTAATGTTTTTCCGTGCCAGTTGTTTTGAAGAGAAGTGCACACGCACCGGGAAGGGGGATTTGAGAAGTTCATTTACGAGTTCAAGTTTTGGGCGTCTTTAGTTCCATGTGTAGACTCCGGCGTGAATGTGGTAATACCTTGCCCGCGAGTATTGGCAAGTCCGAGTGTTCATTTGTTGTGTTGGCAATTCGAGGGCGATCCCGGATGTACCTAGTGCAACCAAACAAGTGACATCACATGCGCGAGTTACGGTTGTCACCTCGGCCGCTCTCGACAGACATTGAATGCACTTTGCACATCTGTCATACATCCGAGTAGGACTCGGTTTCCTTTGTTTTCCAACGACCCTGTGTATATGTTCGTGTCTCCGTGTGCCCGTTTGGTTCGCGCACCAGCGCCCGCTGCGCTTTCGTGATCTAGTTTCGATGGGTGGATCCGCTCTATCCCATGAAACTCCCAGAGAAATCTGGCCACCCTGACGCCAGTCCAAGTGAAACAAACCTCGCGTCGTAGCATGTTTCATCAGTTTCTTCTCTTAGCACGCGTATTCATGCGAATATTTGTCCTGTTCCATGCCTTCTCCCTCCTTCTCCGTGCGTTATTCCTGCGTGTTGTTCTGGTTCCCCCCCTCCTGGTGCCTATGGGCCCAACCGCGGCTGGGGCGATACATCCGTGTTTGGGACAAGCGGCCGCGCATCGCTATCGCCGGGACAGAAAGGCAGGGGGACTGGCAGGGCAGCACCTCGGGATGGCCCAAGACAGCTTCGGTGGAGCAGGTGAGGAATGGGAAGAGGCCCTCAGTGCGACCTGCCACTGCTGTTACGATGTGCACGCAATGGAAAGAAGAGGCAGGGAACGTCGAGGACGTGCGTGCGTCTCGCAATTCGTGCCGCCATCAGTGTCGCCGTACTCCATATTCCTTGTTACAGGGCCCCACCCTAAAAATCCGGCCACCCCCTGACGCGGCGCCAAAAAATCTGGCCCCCCCCCTCCACGGAGGGCCCTAATGTTCCAGCCCCGCCCAGCAGCCAAATTCAAAATGACATTCATGGTGACGGTGGACATGAGTACGATGATGGCAACGATGACAGTCATGGTAACACACAGGTCAATTGCGATATCGATGTCACCAACGTGCCCGCTTGCTCTTCGCTGCAAAAGACAAGACAACACACATGTAGAAACAGTATCGCCGCGGAGGCAAAGGTGGACTCACTCACTCGCGAGACTGCATACTATGCCACATGGTGGACCAAGCGGGAACATAATTCAACACGCATGCCAAGATGGCCTCGCCACCCCCCCCGCCCGTATCCCAAAAAGTGTCTTAACAAAATCGGCCCCCCTGTGCTTGAGCTTCGCGGCACGAACCCTGATAATCCGCCCCCCACCCCGCCCTCGAAACAGTAACCCAATAGACTGGCCCCGGGGGCCGATTATTGAGTGCCGCCATTCGTTTCGACATTGGTGTCGCCATTCGTGTCATCGTTTATGTCGCCATTCATGTCGCGATTCGCGTCGACATTGGCGTCGCCATTAGCGTCGCCATCCGCGTGCCCTGACAGCGGACTGGCGGCGAGCACCGCAGGGGGGGAAGTCGGCGGACTCGGAGGCATCGACACAAACGCAAAAACACGAATCCCCTTGGCCTGGGCAACGAAAGTAGTGTTGTTCGATCAGTGACCACGGTCGCGGCTGGGCGGTGGCTGAATTGGTGCAGCCATTAGTGTCGCCAGTAGTGTCGCCATTCGCGTCGCCATTAGTGTCGCCATTCGTGTCGCAATAATTGTCGCCATTAGTGCTGCCAGTAGTGCCGCAATTCGTGTCGCCATTCGCGCCGCCATTTGTGCCGCCATCGCCGTGCTTTAGCGGCCGGATTAGTGTCGTCATTAGTCCTGCCAGTAGCGTCGCCATTCATGTTGCTCTTAGTGTCGCAATTCGTGTGGCAACAGGTGTCGCCATTCCTGCCGCCATTCGTGCCGCTGTTAGCGTCGCCACTCGCGTCGCCATTCGTGTCGCTGTTGGGCTTGGAGCCTGCCCGGGATCTGCTCGTGGCCTACGTGGAACAGCTTCGCAGGCCCAAGAAGCCCACAGAGAGGCCTCCAAGACGAGTCCCGGCGAGCCCCCGGGCCCTGGGCCCAATTCCGGCCCGCGGAGTTCGGAGTAGTGTTTTCCAGTGCCCTCCCGGGTCTGGGGGCCCCTCGAGTCCCCAGGACGACCCATGGCGGATCCGTGCGGGCTCGCGGAGGGTGCAAGAGGCTTCCGAGAGGCTTCCTAGAGAGTCCTAGAGTGATGCGCGGCGGCGCCATCGTTTATTTCCCCTGGATGGGAAATGTCGGTTGGGGGGCCGGGCGCGCCTTGGAATACATACTTGCGCTTTCGGGGGGCGGCTGCGTTTTTGTTGGCTTGCCCCGTCCCCTACGCCCGAAGCCCAAGGCGGGGTAAGCGATGCTTTCGAGTGCGGCGAGGCACTCTCCCTGAAAGAAGTCGCGCTAATATGCGTTATCAGTGATTGCGCAAGCGGTTTCAATTTGTTCTTGAAAGTCCGTGTCGATCTGATTCTTAATCAGCCAGGGACGAAATCATTGATGCAGATTGCCGAAACATCACCACTATACCATCGACGTTATGGGCTAGCCTTCGTGGCGCAGAAATGCACAGCGGCTCACATGATATTGGCACTGCTTGCAGGAACTGTACCAGGTTCGCAGAGTGCCGTTCCACAGGGTAGTCCTGGCGGAGTGCTATGCAGCATCAGATGTGTAGGAAGCACTAGAAGATCTGTATAAGCAGAGCTACCGTACCAGGGCTGATGTCCCCAACCGACTGGAAGTCGCTGTGTCGTCTCATTCGGTTGCGCACCAAGCGCACCTTCTTCCCTCCTCGCCTCCCTTCTATGCCGTTCACCTCCTCGCGCCACATATTTTCCAGCATGTGCCGTCGTCTTCACCGCCATCCCTCGAGCGTTCCGGCGCTCTTCTTCACATCTGGCTCCAGACAGGTGTGCTATTAAGGTCGAGGGCCCTGGCGAGGTCCCAGTGAGAGCCATCGCTCCACTGGGCCACTCGTCGTGCGCAGCCGCGAAGCGTCCCCCCACGAGGGCGGCTTGGCATCGCTCGGACGTGCGCATTTTACTGTTTCTCGGCGAGGACCTTCGAGGAGCATCCTCGATCATCGGGCCAACAAAAGCATGCACGGGCCGAAGCATGCACAGGAAAGGGGCGTCCGAGCGACGGCGAGCAGGGGCCGGACCGCACGCCCCCCCATCCCTCTGACGAAGACCCCCACCCCATGGCATAGGCTTCCACAGAACAGGCTTCAGTGTGGGCGTGTTGTTCTGAAGTTGTCGGGCCTGCCCGTGCTGAGCCACCCGACATCGGGATATGTATCCCAACAGGCAACCGCAGCAAGACCCGAACAAGGGCGTTCCCACACGGGCCGAACCGTTTTGGGCCACCCATCACCAAGATCATGATCCTCATACGCCCCCCCCTTCGGAGGCCCCAGTGAGGGCGCTCGCATACTGAGGACTGAGGATGGGCGGTCCTGCACCACCACTCGCGAGTACCCCCACCCCTGTCTTCTTCCCAGGACAGGCTCGAAGCGTCGCAAGATGGCCGCCTCAAGGCGGAGAACCTTTATAGGCGGACACGGATCAAGTGGTCTAAGGACCCGAAGGTCTCCCCTTCTCACCCTTGCGAGTGCCGACAGTTGTTTTCTGTATAGCGCGTGTAAAGCTGCAGACCTCTCTGGTTGTCTCTCCATTCCTGTCTCTCGTGTGCAGCAATTTAGGCTCCGGCTTGTCAGCTGTAGTTCTGGACGGCGCGCGGCCCTTCTGTTTGCGCTCGCGAACAAAAGACGTAAAGCCGCAGACGGAATAATTCAAAGGCTGTCGACGGAGTGCCTCAAGTTGCTCCAGACAGCCTCATCTGGCACCAGAGGACTCCGCCGGCCCCCAAGAGGACCCCGAAGACGCCCCCGAGACGCCCCAGGAGTCCTCCAAGAAACTCCCAACCGAGCCGCCTCCCAAAAGACGAAAATCAGACGCAGCAGCGTGGAATGGAGCTTCCCCGCTGTAGTGTTCGGGCCGAGAACTGCTGGCTATGCCTACGGGCGGGTTACAGCGTCAGGACGAGTCTGAATATGATTCGGTTGATGTCAATGGTGATCCCCGCCTGACTGGTTGCAGTTCCCCCACATGTGTTCCCCAGTTGCGGGTGCGGGTGCGGGTGCAGTTGTGGGCGCAGGCGCCCGTCGGCGGCAACACGGTTCCCCAGTTGTGGTTGCAGGTGTGGGCGTGGCCCGGCGCCCAAAAGAGTCTTACTCTTGGAGGGTGAAAGAGGGGGTCTGCAACAGGGGGTCTTCAATGGGGGCTGAATGGCCCATGTATGCTCAATGTATCGTTCATGTATGTGATCGGGTACGATTGGCATCCAATGCTGGCGGTCATTGGCGGCCAGTCATTGTGCCCGCGCGTTGCCCGCGCGGGCACACGCGCCGTCCATCCATTATCTTTCATGCGTGCGGGCGTTCTTGCATATTGCGTGTGGGTCGGCGAAGTGGAGTGCGAGTGTGTCTTGATTGTGCGGTTGGTGATCGCGTATGTTCCCAAACGATGAGTTCTCGACCCCAAAGACAGATTTGGAATGGGCCCCGCGATTCTCCCCAAATGTGAGTTCACATTTTCCTTTTTCCCAGAATGTGAATTCACATTTTTCTTTTTCCCAAAATGTGAATTCACATTCTGGCCCCTTTCATCAATAATCCTACACCGAATTCCAACATGTGAATTCACATTTTTCTTTTTTCCCAAAATGTGAATTCACATTTTCCTTTTTCCCAAAATGTGAACTCACATTTTGATTTGCCCCACAATGTGAATTCACATTTTGCCCTGGCCTTCGAGATCCCCAAGACTGAGGCGCAGTGTTCCGCATGTCAGATTGGCTGGGCAGGTGTCGACACTCACCAGACCGCTTTCGTGTGTTCCAGCCTTTTCTTTTTGCGCCCTTGGCGCACGTTGCCTTCGTCGCCTTTCCCGAGACCCCCGCCCCCTTGCTTCCTTTCCCCTCAAGTCTCGCGCGCGGGTGCAGGCGGGGGGCTTCAATTAGTTCCCCCGCCGAACACAGCAATCGAGGATGTATCGCCCATTCATGGCCTTAAAAAACATCATTGCCGGGACCCTGCGCCCGACCCCCACTTTCACCCTCCAATACTCGCTTGCGGTTGCGGTTGCGGGAGCGGGCGCCCGCGGGCAGGCCAAAATCGTGGCACCGTTCGGGCGTGCGCATTTCAGGAGGGAAAGAAAGACACAGACACAATTAATTTTCCATTCCCCAGAAAATATAGGAAAATATGGGAATTGGGGGGGAAGACGAAAACCCAGAAAATATAGGACAATATGGGGCATCATTTCTTTATGTGTGTGTATTTGTGTGTTTGTGGGCCTTTTTTTCAGCATCGCGGTGCACGCACGAAATAGGAAGCATACGAACGGGGGGCGGACGTCCGAGCGATGGCGAGAAACGTTTCCTCGGGTTGCGGTGGCAGGCGCAGTTGCGGGTGCGGTTGCGGGGCTGCGGCTCCAAAGGCCGTTAGGGCCAGGAGGAGTTCCCCGGTTGCGCGTGCGGCTTCTGCTGCGATTGCGGCTGCGTGTGCGGACGCCCGCGGGCGACCCAGTATGTGTTCTTCATCAGCCACGCGCAGGGGGGGGTGGGGGCAGGGGGGAGGGCTTCTTAGAAGCACCCCTGCTCCTTAGAAGGCGCGGGCTTTATCTATAGATGTGAGGCCGGCGCCTTCTAAGAAGCGGCCTCCTCCTCCTAAGAAGCCTTCCCCCCTCCCTCCACCCCCTGTGCGCGCCGCCAACTTGAGTTTTTCGCAGACGTCAATCGGTCAGTCATGGCTGGCATGGATTGATACAGTCGGGCCACTGAGTAAGGTACCCTTTCCAATGGGGAGGGGCTCCGTGATCCTCAATTGTTTTACAATTCGTCTTGTCTTTAAGTCTTCTATAGGAAATCGAAGCTTCACTTATGGCCAAAATCGGGGCCTCGTTTTTCATTTAGGGTTCCTTCTGACAGCGTTTCGACTGTACCCGGCTCTGCCGTGAAACATGCGTTTCCCAGCTGACAGGTTTATGTTTGCAGAAATTCGGGCGTATCCGCGCTGCTGGTGGTGTTAGATACTCTTTCATCCCAGCACTTCTCCCCCCTCCGATCGTTCCCTTGGTGGCCCAGCACTGGGAGTCGCCGTGAATGTCGGTCAGGTGTATTTAGTTTGTTCTTCGAACCATTACGCATGCGATTGAAATTCGACCAGCGTTGCGGAATACAGGAAGGGTCGGCATTAATGCGTTTTAGCTCTCGATGGTAAGCACATCGTAGGATTTGCCTTCGAGAGTGTGCGCCAGCATCTTGCACAAAGAGTATACAAATGTCTGGTCACCGACTTGCGCGGGGGAGTATGCGTAGTGTCCACGGGGGGGTTGTAAGCCAGACGTCGAAAGTTATTGCGCCTTGGCACAAGACGGGCTTGCTGTTGTTGCCACTTGGTCAGCAGAGCTTGTCGCTTGCACCATGCTGACCAGTCAAAACCAGATGTTGTCGAGGTGTGAGTACCGGTGCCCATGAGGATATCATTGCACGCTTACTCGATAGGCTACCGAACGCAACGGACGCGCCACTGAGAGAGTGAGTTAGAAGAGGGAGAGAGAGAGAGAGAGAGAAAGTGGGAGAGGGAGAAGGAAAGAGAGGAAGAGAGAGAGAGAGAGACGGAGCAACTGTTCGTATGGCAGAGCTGCGAGTCGGAATGGGAGGGTGGGGTTGGTAAACCGAGCGGGCAGCACCATGCGTGCGAAAAGAGGTGCCTCTTCGCAGCGGAAGGGGTTGGGAGCCTCGTTTCTGTCGCACCCTGCGGCCTTGCTCCAGTGCGTGCTGCGGCAGGCGGGGTAGTGTGCCCCGGTGGCACTCAGAAGCGCACGAGTCTGTAGTTTGTCCAGGGTTTCTCAGCACAGCTCTTCCGACTGGGCCTCCGTCGTCCCACAGGGGCGTTCACACTCATTGGGACCATCTTCGGTGAGGGGCTGCGTGTTCCCTTTGCAGTCTCACGCAGATTTTATGAGGTTGTCAGCCAGCAAGGCACACGCTTCGCCTGGACTCTTCGCGCGTTGCCCTTGCCATCCCGAAGTCATAGAGAACACCAGCTGCACCTGTTTAGGGAGTCAAGCGAATACCGAGAGCTGTTGGCAACACAGGTATAGAGTATGCGGTGAAGATGGTTGACAAGGTCGAAACACCAGTCGACCAGATCAAGAAGGAGGCCGCCATGTTGGAGAGTCACAGGCTTAGATTGGTTCATTACTCAAGAGGCTCACGCCATTCCGCCGACCCTCGCAAGGTTGATGGGCGAGCATTGGCGCTTCCAGTGTCCCATACATCCCACCCAGACATGATACCCAGGCGAACTGTCGGGAGATGGAAAGGGAGAAGGGTTGAAGTTGCAGACCTCTGGCTGTCTCTTGGAGACATCGCGGATGAGTATTGGGGCCCGCTTGGGAGCCTCGAAGAGCTTCTTGGGGCTCTCTTGGGTCCTCATTTGCGCTGTAGGCGCCCTTTTGGAGCCATCCCGGAGGGCATCGATCCGGGTCCAGAGACCCCAAGAGGCGCCCGAGATGCCCTCGAAAAGACGCCTCCGAGAGACCCCGCAGACGCCTGCAGGAGGCCGTCCAGAGGCCCCGAAACTTGGTTTTTGTCGGCGGCCAGGGCGAGCGTACAACTCGTTCGGCTAGCCAGGGGTCCCGAAACACAAACTGCGAGAGATCCGGTTGGAGCCCAACATGCTCCTACATGCCCAACATACTGCGCACTCGTCCGCGTGTTCGAGAGCTGCAGTACGCAGCGCCCCGCGTCGCGCACTTGGGCAGCGCGAGCGCTCCTCATTGATCCCTGTCTCCCCCCTCTCCTTGCCTCCTCCAGTCCCTGCCTCCCCTACGTCTCCCACCTCTCCCATTCCTCCTCCCTCCCCTCTGCTTCCTCCCTATCCTACGCCTGCAGCGGCAGAATCATCCCTTTTGCCTTGTCCTGATCTGCCCTCCCTTTTGCCCTACAGCGGCTGTACCCGATGATCCTGAATCACCATCTTCAGCTTCTCTCATGACGCGCTGCAGTTGCCGTGGATTATACTACCCGTCCTGATCAGGTTCCCATCGCAAAGCCCACTTGTGACGTGCGAGGTCGGGCTCAAACTGCGACCCTGGCCTCCAGATTACAACAACAACGGCTCCCGCATGAGACTTCCTCACAAGTTAACCAGGACCCCCGCTCCCGCCTGAGACTTCCTCGCATTCTACTCAAGAATCGCGCTTTCTCTTGGGACTTGCTTGCAATTCATTCAGGAATCGCTCTCTCGTCGCTCTGGAGTCGCGCTCTCGCTGGAGATATTGCTTGCAATGTATTTAAGGATCGCGTGGGAATTCCCTACGTTGACTCAAACGCCGCGCTCCCGACACTCAGGCAGACAGGGGTCGCGCTCATGCTTAGGACTCCCTCCCAGCTGACTTGGGATTCTGGATCTCGCTGCCCTTCGTGGCCCCGTTGTAGCCGTTCGTGGCCCCCTCGCTGCCCTTCGCGGACCCGTTGCAGCCCTTCGTGGCCCCCTTGCTGCCCTTCGTGGCCCCGTTGCAGCCCTTCGTGGCCCCCTCGCTGCCCTTCGCGGCCCCGTTGCAGCCCTTCGTGGCCGTCTCGCTGCCCTTCGCGACCCCGTTGCAGCCCTTCGTGGCCCCCTCGCTGCTCTTCGTGGCCCCGTTGCAGCCGTTCGTGGCCCCCTTGTTGCCCTTCGTGGCCCCGTTGCAGCCCTTCGTGGCCCCCTCGCTGCCCTTCGTGGCCCCGTTGCAGCCCTTCGTGGCCCCGCTACACCCCTTCGTGGCCCCCTCGCTGCCGTTCGTGGTTTCGTTGCAGCCCTTCGTGGCCCCCTCGCTGCCCTTTGTGGTAAATAGATGCCCTTCGTGGCCCCCGCTCGTTCGTGCCCGTCGTGGCCCCATATGCATGCCCTTCGTGGCCCCGCTGTCGCCCTGTGTGGCCCCCTGGCTGCCCTTCGTGGCCCCGTTGCTGCCCTCAGTGGCCCCGTGCTTGCCCTCTGCGGCCCAATATACGTATGACATTCGTGGCCACCGCTCGTTCGCGCCCGACGTGGCCCCATATGCATGCCCGTCGTCGCCCCGCTGTCGCCCTTTGTGGACCCCTCGCTGTCCTACGTGGCCCCGCTGGCCAGGCCGACGGTCCGCGGCCGCCCCGCCGCTTGCCGGGGCCCGGCTTGCATGGAAGAGAGATATACCTCCCAAAAGGGGTACGATGGAAGACGAAGAGGGCGGGTAGCGAGGGTTTGGGAAATACACGTTGAATGACACTCGTGCAGATAAGAGCGAACAGCCTTAAAATGATGGTTGTTGTTGTTGTCGTTGTTGTTGTCGCTGTTGTGGTTGGAGCTTTTGGTTTTGTTGTTGTGTTTTTTGGGGAACTGATTTCCGAACTCCCCCAGCGATCTTTACGCGAATGCATCTTTGAAATTTGGACAAGAGCGTCAGTTCCAACCTTTTGCCACAAGATCCACAATGCATCCTTTGAAAGAGGGGGGAGGATAGCGGAGCAGGAGGGCCCCAGTTTTTGTCGCGTTCGGGCAGTTGTGTTCCCTTCCATTCGGTGCTCCTGCGCGCGCGTGCTGGCAGGAGGGAAAGCCACAACCACTCTGAATCAAGCCAGCGTGAAGGAACGACGTGGTCGCCGAAAGCCCACCCCGAGCGCCGGAACAAAAACCAGCCTTTCCCCATCACAGGTTTGAGTTCGTCATCTTTGAACTGTGAGGGGCCAGGGGAGCAGGCGGGAAAATGATCCGGATGATGGCCGCGCCATCAGCGAACACAGTCAAAGCGCCTTGGGCTCGAGAAGGGCCGCTACTTTTTTAGGCATTTCCTTAGATCTAGATTTTTTGAGGATTTTTTGATGATTTTTCCTTAGATCTAGATTTAGATCTAGATTTTAGGCGCCTTGGGCTCGAGAAGGGACGCGATTTTTTGAGGCATTTCCTTAGATCTAGATCGGGGGCCCACTCGTGGCTGAGGCTCACCGTGGCGAGAAAAAGCCATTCGCTCCCTATCCAGCGTTCCAGATGGCAGCTGGGCTGTGCGCCAATGCGCTACTGGCATGTACAGTGCCGTTTTTCAGACATGCTCCGCGTGCGGAGCATGTGTTCAACATGCAGGGATCCAGTACTACAAACAACGATGGGTTCACGCACAAATTCATTCACAAATCAGTCATGTATTAAAGATCCTATATATTTAAGCATCCGATGTATTAAAAACTGCCCTGTACCCTGCTAGCCTTCTACGGGGGCAAGGGGTGCGGAAGGTGCCCTGTTACCAGCGCTGGCTTCCGCCGCCCTCGCAGAACTTCTGCCGTCCTCCGCGCGGCGAGCGCCACCATGAAATTCAAGGAGCTTTCACTGGGCCGATGCATTGTGCCGTCTTCTGTATGTGTGTGTCGATTTTCGTGCCCTGTATGCTAATGGTATGGACTCGCAGCGAGGCAGCCCGTTCCGCGTGCCTGCGGCCGTCGGCCTGCTGCGATCCTCCGCCCAAAGGGCGCCGGCACGCAGGCGGCGTTGCGCGGCGTCGGGGTAAGCGGCGGCACGCGGAGCGTGTGCTGGCGTCAAGTCGTGCCCGTCCCCCCTACAGGGGGATTTTCGACGAAAAATAAAAAATACGGCAAAAATACATAAAAAATCGTCCAAAAATAGTCTGGGGACTATTTTTTGGTGTATTTTTTGAGCTTCTTGGGGTATTTTTGGGGTATCTTTTTTGTTCGTCGAGAATCCCCCTGTAGGGGGGACACGCCCGACATGGTGCTGGCGACGATCGCCTGCAAGTCCAACTGGAAATTGCTGGTGGCATAGTGAAGAGGCGGTCGAGCGACGCGGGCAAAAAACGGTGTCGTCTGCGCCGACATTGACGCGCAAGCTGCCCGCGTCAGGTCGCGCGTCTCGTCCAATGTGGCGTTCCGCGCTGGCGGCCTGCGTCAGTCATGGCGTGACGTCGCTATGTCATCTCGGGTGAGACCCGTTCCTTTTCCTCTCTTAGTTGGGATGGATGGGGGGAGCGAGGAACACGAACAGCACGAGGCGGAGAAAGAGAGGGGAAGAGCAGGAAGGGGGAGTGGAAGGGGGACGCGGCACACGGGTGCGTCGCGGCATGCTTCGAGAGGACGTCCTTCCAAGTCTGACAGGGTGTTCAGGCGCCTCGCACGAGGAGGCGGTTTTTCAGAGTCCTCCTGGCATGCTGTGCGCTTGAGAGTCGGTGTGGGAAGCTGCTTCGCCGTTCCACCTGGTGGTCGTGACCTGGGCGGGGTATTTGCCACTTGGGTTACGTCCATCACGAGGGAAAGAAACACACAGACACAATTAAACACAGACACAATTAATCCTCGATCCCCAAGAAAATATGGGAAAATATGGGAAGTGGTGGGGAAGACGGAAAATATGTGGAATCTTTTTACTTGTGTGCATTTATTTGTGTGTCCTGGGGCCCCCTCATGAGAGTCGGTGTGGGAAGCTGCTTCGCCTTTCCACCTGGTGGTCGTGACCCGGGAGGGGGTATTTGCCGCTTGGGTGACGTCCACCCGGTATGCAGAGCTGCGCCGGGCGGGGGGGCCGATCTGGAGCGCACGCTGCGGTCTACCCTGCGCTCCACGCCGCGCTCCGCGTGGTTGTTGGTTCTGGCTTGGCATCGCTCGGACGTGTGCATTTTTCCTTCGGCGAGGGCCATCGAGGAGCATCCTTGATCATTTGGCGAAAAAGCCACGCACGAAACCGAAAGAAACACAGGGAATGGACGTCCGAGCGATGGCGAGCTGGCTGCTTCCATCACGCGGTGATTTTGTGGGGTTCGATTTCTGGACGGCGGAATGCATGTGGCAATGCGCCCATCCACGCCAAAGGGCGGCGATGCGAGATCGAAGCCTGAAGGGAATGCGGATCGGATGACGAAGGTGTTGACGGCTATCATGCATCGGTGAATAGGAGCATGAGTCGTAACAAGAGGAGGAGTAGGATTCAAAGTCGAAGCAATGCCATGAGTGCAGAAAGGGGCGGCCAATCGTTCAGGAGAAACAGGGGTGCAGTTTACTCTGCCTCTTGGTGGTGGGCAGGGGCCTGCACAATGAGGCCTCGACCATCCCAACATAGTCAAGTTTCACGGCGTCTACTACGAGAGGTGTTTCGTCTGCATTGTCATGGACAAGTACGGCGGAGGACGCACCCGCACCGGCCTCTGTTCGAGGGGAGGAGGCACAGGGAGAGGCCGTCGGCCGTGCGGCGGACCCCCTGGACGGCAGGGGTGGCGAGACTCTTCCCCTGGGCGCTCCCCTTGGCCCCGCTCCCTTCCATCTCGGGGCGGCCCGAGAAGCCCCCCCGGATTGCCCCAAGACGGCCCCAAGAGGGTCCCACACGTCGCCGGGCGTCGGCTCAGGGATGGCGACGACGACGACGACGACGACGAGGATCTGGATGACGACGACGACGAGGATCTGGATGATGACGACGACATGATCTGGATGATCATACTGGTTCATCGGTATGGTCACGATCGATCTGGACGGGGACGTTTGATGCTACCCCATACTCATACGATGCTTCCCCATACGATCGACGTCGTCGATCTGAACGATCGACGACGATGGCGGCCCACAAGATCTGGATGACGACGACGACGACGAGGACACGGGCACAGAGGGGGGAACGAGCGACGAGGCGACAGGGGAGAGGGAAGGGGCACAGGTCAGCGCGCTGGGCCCCCGCGCCCGTAGGCCGGGCCTCGCGCTTGACGTTCGATCGGGCCCTGCCTCTTCTGCGTTTTTTTGTTCAGCGCTGCGAGTCATCGGCGTTGGGGTTATAGTGAGGGATAGCTACAGATTCGCGCCACGGAGGCCTAAACCGGAGTTGCCCCGGACCGCAGTTCTCCCGGATAATTTGGGTGCCCTAACCCTCCCGAACCATCAGGGCTGGGGGGGGGCGGTCAGGGTCAGCTACTGATTCGCGCCTCGGGGGCCCAAGCCGAAGTGACCCCGGACCGCAGCTATCTCGGATAACCCGGGCGCCCACTTTTGCCCCGGGCCATCCTGCTCCTCGTGCTGCTGCTTCTGCTGCGTAATGGAGGATGACGATTAATCAATGACCGGGGGTCGTGTTCACGCGGCGGCGCCCGGGATGACGATTAGAAAAATCCGGCCGCGGGCTGAAAAACAGTTGTTTTATCGTTCGCCTCCAGTCAGAAAATTATGCAGAAATAACAGAGAACAATTTTTTAAATCGTGCTCTCCCATTTTTTGTATTAATCGTTATCCCGCATTGCTGGGCCCGTCCTCCCACGGCTTTCTCCACCAGCCAGGAGACCTTGTGGAGGGCCTGCAGAAACACCTCAAGGAGCGCGGTCAGATCAACTGCTTCCACGTCGTGCACGTCGCACGTCAGATGGGAGCAAGCGTCGAGCACCTGCACTCGCGTGGCGGGAGCGGGCCGGAAGGATGGACGTTGCTTGCAGAGGAGTTGGTTGCCCGAGGTTTTTTGTTGCTTGTTGCGTGCAGAAGTGTAGACTGAGACATGTTCTTCGGAAGAGGGCCGTGGACGTTCAGTAGGATCTGCAGGTCGAGGTGCGTGCAGGCAAGGAGGATGAGGGGGGGGCGGGCTTGCCAGCCAGCCCCGACAATATCGACCAGACCAGGTGATATCCTGACGTATTTCGGAGGATGGCAGCAGACGCATGCAAACCACATCGGGGCTTGGAGCCGAGCTCGTATATGTTGACGGAACGTCTTGGCTGCATGCTGAGTTGAGCTTGGCGTGCCCCTCGTGTGGGCTCACTGCAGCATCACCCATCAGCGTCAATCCAGGAGCCGGGCTTGGTCTTACAAACCCCGCTTGTTCCAACACCTTGGTGCTAAGCTTGTGCCCGTCTCGTGTCTTCCCGCGGTATGTATATATTTGTCTCTCTCTGCATGTTGTTCGTTTCTCTATCTCTCTCGCTCTCGCTCTCTCTCTCTATCCCCACCCCCATTTCCGCACTAGCTTTCTTGCGGGGCTCTCGTTGCTTCGTGGTGTGCCGAGATCTCTCCTGGGAGCGCTGCAGGCCCCGTGCGCTGGCTAAGTGTACCGAGGTTCGCGCGGGGCCACAGAAGTGGTGCCGTGCTTGAAGGGCGGGGAGCGCGTGAAAAGCCTTTGATAGGCAGTGGGAAAACTTTGCATGATTTCGTGGTGCCAGGGCGAGATGGTCCAGCTCAGAGTTGAGCCACACACACTTGCCGAGCGTGAGTCACGACGCTGTCAACCACGCTAGATCGGGAAAGTGAGTTATCATATGGGTGTCAGATTTTGAACGAAAAATACAGTGAGGCGTCCCCAGCGCGCAGAGAAGACAGGAACTGGGCACGTGGAGAGCACGGGCCAACTCAGTCCAGCCAGGGCTGGAAGTGTTCCCACGGAAAGCGCGGGCAACCAAACAACTGTCTGCAACAAGAGGAATGGACTGAGCACGCGGAGAGTTCGGGCCCAAATTGGGCCCGCGGAAATTGCGGGCCAACCGAAATTTGCCCGCACATCTGCCCACCCAGGGCAGCACAACGAGAGGGACTTGGCACGCGGAGGGTGCGGCAACCAAATTTGCCCGCACATTTGCCAACTCTAGGCAAACACAGGAAGGGAAGTGGGCACGCGGTGAGCGCGGGCCGAAGTTGGGTCCGCAGAAAGTGCGGGACCCACAAAAAACAGCCCGCACATCTGCCGACTCCAAGCATTGGGCACGCGGAAAAGGCGTGCCGACCCAAATCAGCCAGGGCAGGGACTAGGCCCGCGGAAAGTGCGGGCGCAAGACAACAAGGCCTGCACATCTGCCCACCACACATCGAAAACAGTGAAAGGAACTGGGCCCACGGACAGTGCGGGCCATGACTGCATCCGCGGAGAGTCTGGGGCCAACACACACACACACACAGTGGCCCGCCCATCTGCCCGTGCCAAGCAAGACGAGGAGGGAACCCGGGCACGCGGTGAGCGCGGGCAGGCCACCGGCCAGGGCAGGCATGGGGCCCGCGGGGAGCGCGGGCCACGACAGCACTCGGCCCGCGCACCTGCCCGTCCGGGGAGCCGGGGCGCGCGGAGGGCCCGGCGCGCGGAGAGGGCGCGGGCCAACAGAAGCCCGGCCAACAGCAGCCGGCCCGCGGGGAGCGCGGGCCAACACGAGCTCGGCCCGCACGTCTGCCCAGTGCAGGGGACGGGGCACACGGAGAGCGCGGGACATCGCAAGGCGGCCCGCACCATCTGCCCGTCCTGGGCAAGACGAAACACATTTAAGTGGGCCCGCGGAAGGTGCCGAAGAGAGTTCTGCCCTGCCCATCTGCCCACCCCGGGCAGGCCGAGAAAGGGATTGGGCACGGGGGGAGCGCGGGCCGACACTGACTTCTCGGAAGGTGCGGGCCAACATCTCGTGGTCCGCACATCTGCCCCCTCCGAACGCAAAGGGGAAAGGGCTGGGCTTAAGTCGGGCTTGTCCCCTTACAGAGGGGGATTTTCCACGAAAAATAAAAAACACAAATAGCTAAAAAACCATAAAAAAATAGTATGGGGACTATTTTCGGAGTAGTTGTTAAACCTTTTTGGTGCATGTTTGGTTTATTTTTAATTTTTTGTCGAAAGCCGCCCTGTAAGGGGACACGCCCGACAGAAGGCTGGGCACGCGGCGAGCGCGGGCCGACACAAACCGGCCAGGGCAGGGACTGGGCTCGCGGAAGGTGCGGGGCCGGGCACCGTCCTGGCCCGCACACCGGCCCAGTCCAGCGCGCTGGGCACGCGAAGAGCGCAGGCCAGGGCAGAGCGGCCAGACACGGACGGGGCCCGCGGCAGGTGCGGGGAACTTTCTGAGTGTGGCCCGCACGCCTGCCAACTTCGAGCGCGCAGAGAAAGGGGATTGGGCGCGCAGAGGGCGTGGGCCAAAATTGGGCCCGCGGGAGGAACCAGGCCACTTCAAGTGTCCCGCAGGCTTGCCCGTTCCAGGCAAGAGAAAGCACCGGGGCTGGGCCCGCGGAAGGCGCGGGCCCAGAAGATGTGTCCCGCACGTCTGTCTTCCTGCGGGTCCCCGCTCCGCGCAGCAATGGAGCAGGAGCTGGGCCAGCGGAGGGTGCGGGTCCAAGCAGACTCTGGGCGCGGGCACGAACTGGCCCTGCGGCCCGTGCGGGCCAGGAAAAAGCATGGCTCGCACAGCTGTCCACACGGGCCTGTCCGCTCCAAACAAATACAGTCGGGGCCCTGAAGAAGAGACCATTTTCGTTGGGTAGGGGCTCCGCCTTCCTTGAGTGTTTCACAGCTTGCCCCACGTTTTCCTTAGGTTTTCGAAGGGAAATCGAAGTTCACCTTCTGGAGAAAAGGGACCTCGTTCCTTATTTAGGGTTCCTTAGGTCAGCGCCCCGACTGTAGAGAAAGGGACCAGGCACGCATCAAGGGCGGGCCAAAACCAATCGGCCAGGGCATGGGTTGGGCCCGCAGAAAGTCATCGTTTTCTTATTCGTTCTTTTGCCGATCGGCGCGGACCCTCGCACCCCCTCCCCTCCATTTCAAGCAGGCGGAGTCTCATCCACAGGACGCACTGTTGCAAACAGTCGCGTTACGGAGAGGTCCGGAGACATACCCCCCCCCTTCAGCCCAATGTCGGAACGCCGAACAACAAAACGTTCACAAAGTGCGGGCGGAACATCAAAAAGGCGCGCACATCGGCCAACTCCAAATGAAAGCAGAAAGGACTGGGTCTGCCAACCTTGAGCATCATAAAGACACGGACTGGGGCCGCTGAAAGTGCGTGCCAAGCGAAAGTTGGCCCGCACATCTGCCCAGCCTGAACAGCACAAACACAGGGACTGGGCCTGCGGCAAGTGCGGCCAACAAAAAAGATGGCCCGCACATCTGCCCACTCCAAGCAAGATGAGAAAGGGACTACGGAAAGTGCGGACCAAATAAGTATGGCCCGCGCATCTTGTGTATCTGTGGAGCGAGGAGGTTTGGTGTGTGTTGGGGTGAGCAGGGCAGATTGGCGGGCCATGTGTTGTCTGGGCCGCAGTTCCCGCGAGCCCGATCCCCGCCTCTCCAGGGCTTGCGGGAGAGAACAGTTTTGCGGGCCATTATTTTCGCCCGCGGTTTCCGCGAGCCCACTCCCAGCGCGTCCTAGTTTTTACTGGGGTGAGCACGCTTGCGGACCGTTTTGTTTTGGCCCGCCCTCCTCGCCAGCACACCTCCTGTGAGCCTATCCGCGTCCGCTTGGAGTGAGCAGAGTTGCGGGCCATGCATTTTCGGCCGCAACGTCCGCGAGCCCAATCCCAGCCCCTTCCTTAGCCCAACCCCAGCCCTTCCCTGCTTGCTTGCGGTGGGCAGATTCGCGGGCCAGCTTGTTTCAGGAGGGGAAAACCACACAGACACAAGTAATCGCCGATCCCCAGGAAAATATGGGAAAATATGGGAAGTGGGGGGGACGACGAAAATCCCCAAAATATAGAAAACTATGGGGAATCCTTTTATTTCTGTGTGTACTTTTTTGTGTTTCCCAGGGCCCCTGTAGATTCGCGGGCCAGCTTGTCGTGGCATGCGCTCCGCGGTGCGTCGAGCGCGTCGACGGGAGGGCCCTGCTCCGGGGGACTGCGCCACTTAACCTGCCAGCCCGCGCCCGGCCGGGGGCCCCGCTCCTGCTGCAGCTCGGAGGCGGAGGGAGGGAGAGGGAGACAGAGATACAGAGAGGGGACAGAGAGAGAGAGAGATACAGAGAGGGGAGAGAGAAACAAAACAATTACAGAGAGGGGAGAGAGGGGAGAGAGAGGGGCATAGGTACAGAGAGGGGAGAGAGAGAGAGAGAGAGGGGCAGAGGCATAGACAGATTGGGGAGAGAGAGAGAGAGAGAGAGAGAGGCACCTTTTTGGTCTGCGGTTCGAGAGGGAGCCTCTTCCGGTTAAGAGCTAGGCGGGCCGCGCAAAGCACTAATTGGGGAGACAGAGCACAGGCGGGCGGGGCCTCAGGCGGCCGGAGGGCGCGGGGTGCAGGCGGTGATGTGAGAGAGAGAGAGAGAGAGAGAGACACACAGAGACATAGGCATAGGCCGGGACAGCCCCAGCGTCGGCAAGCGTGGCATTCCTATTCTACAGTATCGATCACAATGTCCTGGCCCACCCGGGCATGTGAGGCCACGCCCGCCATCCAAGAGTATGTACCATACCTCCGTAGCCATTTTGGCTCAAGCCACTCTGGCGCGGGCACTCTGCCTCAGGCCTCCCGCCGCTCCCGCCGCCTCCCCGCGGCCATGGCCCACAAGTCGAACCCGTACAAGAAGGCCCGGTCGATGTTCCGGTGGAAGTGGAAGAAGAAGCGCACGCGCCGCCTGCAGAAGAAGCGCCGCAAGATGCGCCAGCGCTCCAAGTGAGCCGCGGGGGGGCCCGCCGTGGAGGAGGCCACTCCGTGCGGCCGGGGCGCCGCCGGCTCGTCCCCGTGCGGCCGCATCGGCACCCTCGTCGGCCACCGTCTTCTCGCCCCTCAATGTATGCCGTTTCTTGTTCCTCTGCTATTCTTTCCGTCCCCGGTTCGATCGTGCCGAGCTTCTCTCTGCCACTGCCGCGCCGGGCGCGCCTGGGGCTGACTTCGTGGGCGGGCTGACATGGGAGGCCCCACGGGAGCGGAGCCTGCAGAAAAAAAGAGTATGTACCATACCTTTCGCTCAGCACCGTTTCGGCCATCTCTTACCACGCCAGTGCAGCCGACCTCAGAAGATGGAAACACGGTCGTCCAAGCGCGCTTTACCTCCTATCCTCACCAACCCTGCATTATCATACGTATTGCAAGTGTCATATCAAACACCTGACTCTTCCGCACCTCAGCTCAGCTTGCTTTGAATGGGTTCCGCCTGACATATGCGTTTTATCCTCGGCGTGATGTGTTACGTTAGCTACATCTGTGTATCAGTCAGCGACGCCTGCACGATGTTCACGCGAGGAACCTCGTTACACTCGATACGCACTCAGCACAGTCCAAGACCTGGCCATGGTCGCCCTGAACACACATGACACGTTGCTGCAATGGGCCATATTCTGTTCTGCCTGGCCATCAATGTCGCCGTTTTTCTCGCAGCCATATGCAATCCTCAACTCCTAGTCTGTTTCTTCTGTCGTGAGGGCGGCCATGAGGTGGACGCGGGTTACTTGGAGGAGGAGGGGGAGGAGGGGGAGGGGGAAGAGGAGGAGGAGGAGGAGGAGGAGGAGGAGGAGCGAGGAGGAGGAGCAAGAGGAGGAGGAGGAGGAGGAAGAAACGATAACTCGGAGATGAGGAGGGTGAGGAAGGTGACTGTATGACTCTACGGGGACTCGATAGCACGTCGAAGCGACGCGTGGCCAACGTGCAGGAAATCCACCAGCAGCGGCGGCAGCGAGGTGCTTTGTTCCTTCCGCGCCCACGCCCCGGCCGTACCCGAGAGAAGCAGAGCGTCATGACATCGAGAGCGGGCGGGAGACCCGAGGCTCGACCAGGATGATGTCTGAGCGTATTCGGCCCCTCTCGGGTGTCCGGCGGCCTCGGAAGGCCTCCGGAGGCCTCGGGGATGTCCGCAGGAACCTCGAGCCTTCTTTCGAGCCCTCCGGACAAGCCCGGGGACGGATGAGCTCGGTGAGGGGGCGATGCATGGGGGGGGGTGGAAGAAGGTGCGTCCTTTGCGCCCTGAAGGGGCCCACTGTGGCCCAGAAGGGGCACGAAGGGTGCACGCTTCTGCTCCCCATATGTATCGCCCCCCCATGAAGGACCCCCCGGTGAGTAGAGAGGAGAGGCATGGAAGGCGTCATCCACCGGGACGTGAAGGGCGACAATTACCTCATGGACCGCAGAGACATGACAGACCCTGGTTGCAAGGTCCGAAGTGGGCTCGCCTGTCGGTGCAGCGGCCCCTGATATCCTGGCGTTGCAATTTTTGTTCACGCCGGGCGTTTCCTCGCCCGGGTCCAGGCCCCGAGAACATCACGTATCGATCGGATTTGAGAAATGCCGCAGGAAGACGGGGTCTAGGGCTCCGGTCGTGATTTTCGCGATGCTGCAATCGTCTTGCAGCGTCGGATCTCAGCGGGGCAGATATTTTAAGGGATCGCGGACGTCGGAGGGATGAGGGAGGAGGAATGGGGGGGGAGGGGCGAGAGAGGAGGCGGGGATGAGGAAGAGAAGGGCGGGGGACGGAGACGGAAGAGAAGGATCCAGCCCTCCCAGTTGGGGTCAAAGTAGATGGGGTCGAGAAGGCCGCGGCGCCCGAGACATCCTCCAGAGCAGCCAGATCTCAGAGATTCGCGATTGATCCTCGCCTGAATTTGTCCTCGTCTTGGCTTCGTCTGAGTTATGCTCCCTACCCGCCCCCCCTCCAGAGCCGCCGGATCTCAGAGATTCTCGATTCATCCTCCCCCGAATTGATCATCGCCCTGGCTTCGCCTTAGATTCCTCCTCGTCCTTAGATGTTCTTGAAAACGCTGGGGGGCGTTTTCTTTTTCGTTTTCAAGATTGTCGTTTTGTTATGCTGTTCGAGCTGTTTTTCTCCGTTTTGGGATTGCCGGCTCGCCGTTTTCGGTTCGTTTTGCGATCGTCTTTCTAATTGTTTGTAACTACAGTTGTTCTTCCTGTTTCCCGTTCCTGTCAATTGTTTTCTTTTTTGGATTGTTTTTTTTGTTTGTTATTTCTATTATGGGTTGCCGTTCTTCGCTCGTGTTGGGCCCAGCTGGTGTCCTTTTTGTTATATGTTGGGTTGTTTTGTTTGTAATGTTTTGGTCGACGGCAGCATGAAAAGTTGAAAACGGAAAAGAATGCCTCAAGCGCTTTTGAGAACAACTCAGCCCTCGCCCCAAACTTTTGCTCTTTAGTCCTCGTCCTCTTGCTTGTCGCCCCCCGCCTCGTGCCGTTCCCCCCCCCTTCGGCGGCGAGCCGGGCCGGGGGGGGAGGGGAGGAGGAGAAGGTCTTCTCGGAAGGCTCAGGAGTCCCCCGGGCGTCAGAAGTTTCCTGGGCATCCCCCGGAGGCACAGAAGACTTCTCTCAGGAGGCGCGAAGGCTGCTGAGAGGTCCCGCCGCCTCCTGAGAAGGCCTTCTCCGTCTCGCTTCCCCCCCCCCCTCGCTCGCTGCCGACCCCCTCTCCCTGGCGCCAGGTCGTGCTGACGGACTTCGGCACCGCCTGCCACGTGGAGCCGAGCGAGCGCCTGAGCGCGGCGGTCGGCACCAAGGCCTGTGCCATGTCCAGGGGGGGGGGCCCTGGCGGAGCCACGGGCTGGGCATCGCTCGGACGTGTGCATTTTCTTCTCGGCGTGGACCATCGAGGAGCATCCTGAGCCATCTTGGGGAAATTACGCGCACGACATCGAAACATGCACGCGCGAAAAATACATGCGCGAACAAATCACGTGTGCATGTTTCTCGGCAGGGACCATCGAGGAGCATCTTGGTCACCTTGCGACACGATGCACGCACGAAGTCGAAACATGCACGGGGAATGAACGTCCGAGTGACGGCAAGCGAGGGCGAGGGTCAGAGGACGAGGAGGGGGGGAGGCTCCGAGGACCCAGGATGATTCGAGGAGGGGGAGGAGGAGGAGGAGGAGGAGGAGGAGGAGGAGGAGGAGGAGGAGGAGGAGGAGGAGGAGGAGGAGGAGGGTTGCATGCAGAAGTGGTGCAGAACAATTCGCCGACTTAGGCGAGGCGGTAATTGGCCGGCCGCCTCGCCGGGTGAGCGCGCAGGGCGAGTGGGAGGGCATGCTTGCTTGTTATTATCTTATGATGGATCGTGTTTCGCGCTTCGGCCTTGTCCTGGCAAAGAGGCGGTGGGGAGAGGGGGCGGGCACATCCAGAGACCTTTCTTCGGTTGGCGGGCCACATACAAACGTGTGCATACGACGGGTGAGGAGCAGGAAGGCGCGGCTGCTTACACAACGCCTCCTCGTTTCCCGCATTTCTTGCGGCATGCATTCGCACATTTCCGTTGCAATACCCTGAGATCTTCTGGGCGCCCGAATTCTTCGACAAGAACTACGGCAAAAAGGCGAGCTGGGACGGACGGAGAGTTCCAGCGCTTCCACCTTCCCTTTCGTCTTCCACTCCTGTCCTCTGTTGTCCTCTTTCTCCTTCGCCCCTCTCTTCGTATTCCCTGCTTCCTCGTCTTGCCTCATCACGTTTGCCTCGTCGTCTCGCTTCCTCTCCGGTGTACTACTGTCATTCTTGTGCTCCGTCCTTCGTTCCCGCCTCCCCCCTTCCATCCTCGCTCTCTGCGTTCTGCCTCCCTCCTCCTCTCCCTCCTCGTCCGCCCTCCGCTACCTTCTGTCGCTTGCTTCTCGTGCCCGGCCTTCCCCTCCCTGTCGTTTCTGGGTAGGCGCGCCTCGTCGCCCCCCGATCTCCGTGGCGGGCCTGGGGCCCCTGGCCGACGCGCTGGGCCCCAGCGGACACCCGACGGGAAGCTGCGGTTCTGTTGCCGGGGCCGCGGATCAGATGGTGGAGCAGGCGGAGGAGGAGGAGGAGGAGGAGGACCATTGTAAAACCAGGAGTCATCAACGATGTTGGAATCAACCCTCCCTCCAAGCTCCCTCGTCACAGGCCCCCCTCCAACGGTTCATGTCCATTGAGGGAGCTGCCTCGTTGGAAGACAACCGTTTGAAGATCCTGAAGCATGCCAAAACATGGATCTCGGGATTTTCAACCTGACTGCTGCGTCTTGACGATTCGGAATCGTGACGGGGCGCCCTTTTTGGGACTTCAACACCGCGAAACATCATTGTACGCCCGCATAATCCTGAACCCTTCCAAAGCGTCATTTCTGGTACGCTGACCATGAGAATCAGTGAAACTCTTGCAATGTTTTAAGACGAATGTGCGCGGCGCTAAGGCGAGAGCCACATTTTGAAAACGACCCGCCCTCAATCCGTGAAGCTCTTGCAAATGTGTAAAACGAATGTGCGCGGCGCTAGGGCGAGAGCCACATTTTGAAAACCACCCGCCCTCAACCCGTGAAGCCCTTGCAAATGTTTGAAGCGAATGTGCGCGGCGCTACGGCGAGAGCCACATTTTGGAAACGACCCGCCCTCAATCGGTGAACATGTTGTCACCTTTTAAGCTTCAGGGTCATAAACGGTGAGGAAGTCTCAGGCGAAACGCCCGGCCCGCCCTAAAAACTGCTCTCGGGGTGCGACAGTTGGAGGGTGAAAGAGGGGGTCCGCAACAGGGGGTCTTCAATGGGGGCTGAATGGCCCATGTATGCTCAATGTATCGTTCATGTATGCGATCGGGTACGATTGGCATCCAATGCTGGCGGTCATTGATGGCCAGTCATTCGTGCCCGCGCGTTGCCCGCGCGGGCACGCGCGCCGTCCATCCCTTATCGTTCATGCGTGCGGGCGTTCTTGCATATTGCGTGTGGGCCGGCGAAGTGGAGTGCAAGTGTGTCTTGATTGTGCGGTTGATGATCGCGTATGTTCCCAAACGATGACTTCTCGACCCCCAAGACAGATTTGGATTGGGCCCCGCGATTCTCCCAAAATGTGAATTCACATTTTCCTTTTTCCCAAAATTGGAATTCACATTTTCCTTTTCCCAAAATGTGAATTCACATTCTGGCCCCTTCATAAAGAATCCTACACAAATTTCCAAAATGTGAATTCACATTTTCCTTTTCCCAAAATGTGAATTCACATTTTCCT
>CAUYUJ010015393.1:492108-519608 GCA_963575745.1 Prorocentrum cordatum
GTGCGGTGTTGTGTCTGCGCCGTTGTGCGATGCCATGCTTTGCGTTGCAATGCTTTGTGATGCAATGCTTCACTGCGCACTGCCACGCCATGCTATGGCATGCTACGCTCTGCCGTGCTCTTCTACGCCATGACATGCCGTGCTCTACCATTCATTCATCGCGTAGTTACCCTCCCGCGATCATTGCCCTGGTCGATAAAGGACTGTGCGAATAGAGAGGATATCTACGCCATGGTAAAGGACGGGAGGGAGGGGTAGTACGTCAGGTGTGACGCGAGCGCACCTAGCTTGCCCCCTCCCCCTCCTCCCCTCCCTCCTTGCCCTCCCTCCCTCTCCTCCCCCTCCGCCCTCCCCCCCTCCCTCCTTGCCCTCCCTCCCTCTCCTCCCCCTTCCCTCCCTCCTCCTCCTCTCCCTCCCTCCCTCCCCTGCCTCCCTCCCCCCTCCCTTCCCTCCCTCCCTCCTTCCTCCCCTTCCTCCCTCTGTCCACAATTACGCAAGATGAATACTACTCTCCGTGGTGGCGTCCGGGGAATGTCTGGCCCCCCTCCGCGTGATGGCTTTTTGCACAAAGGATTCCTGGGAGTTGGGTTTTCGCTTTGGTTTTTGTTGTTCCAAATGCTGCTCTGGCTGAAGCGCTGGCTTCATTCTCGGGCTACCGCTCATTCCGAATCGTGTTCCTGCTGCAACGCTTGCCTCATTTCTGCGTTTCCGCTCGTCCCGAATCGTGCTCCCACTGCAGCATTGGCGTCATTATTTCCAGTTGGTTTTGCGGTCCTTCCAAATCGGCCCCAACATCTAGAACATGTCCCCCAACAAACAAAGCCATCGGAAGTGATTCCACATTCGGTGTCGATTCGTTGATATTTTGGGCCGGAAGAGGCCCCTCCACTCTGCTTTGGGACGTCGACACGTCATGTTATGTCATGCTACGCTTTGATATGCAACACCATGCTATGCCATGTTGCGACATCCGATTGTGCGAATAGAGAGGATACCTACGCCATGGTAAGGGACGGGAGGGAAGCGTATGACGCGAGCGCACCTAGCTTGCCCCCCCCCCGTCCATCACTCCCTCTGTTCCTCCTCATTTTTGTTCCTCGGCGAACGTGATGCTGTAGACGGTGGTACAGTTTCGGTTTTCGGCATTGCCGTCGCAGCGCCAGAAGCGTGACGCGTAATCCGTCCAATTACATGACGCGGAATCAAGGCAGAAATCGGGTTGTTCGTTCCTTTGTTCGCGAGGGTGTTATTCGGACGGCGCCGTGCTCGTTGCTGAATTGGAGAGGTCGTGCACTGGGAGTTGTCTGGTGTGACCCGACGAAGACTGTGATGTTGAAATCAAGATTCGCATGGACCTTCGGATTATGTCAGGAAAGGCCAACCACGTCGTTGGTTTGGCACGGACGAAATTTCAGAAGACTGCGAAAGTTGTCGGCAAGGCGAATGACCAATTCAAGTTTGGCGCACAAGGCGTTCGTGGCAAGCTATGGGGCATTGACAGCGACGAGGACGAGGAAATGTCCACGATGACTGGAGTTGCGCAGGACCAGCAATACATAGTACGGTATAAGACTTCCCTTCGCCCGTTTGGTTTCATTGGAGCCGGCATCCAGAACATCGCCGGCGCGATCTTGCTACAGGAAATTGTGATGCCATACCGGCGTGAGAGGTATCGGCCCTGTGAGTCCAGCTCTTATGCAGAACATGCTTCGACTAAGCGTGGGAGCAGCCAACATTCCTGTGGAAGTTCATGTTGCGGCTGCTGCTCGAGATGCGTTTGCACCTTGTGGTCATGTGGTGTTGGCTGACACGTCGCCTGAGCAGACTTTGAGAAGTGGTACCTGTTTGGGTATCAGTGGTTACGTTCCTGGGGTGTGTTTCTCTTTGAGCATTGCCTCTTCGCGGCCTTGTTCGAGCCGAAGTGATTGAGTTTCCGCTTACTCCTCCGTTTCGCGTTCGGAATATCCAGATGGGGATTTGCAAGTCTTGCCCAGTGGGTGTCGGCCGTTTGCGTTTATGTTAGAACCTTCTGTGGCACCATGGAATGCAGGTGTGTTCTGCGCCCCTTAACACTCCCTTCGAAAACAGGTCCGACGCTTAGTAAAGTTGGGGCAGTTCCATGATCCCGTGTGTACCCGAGAAGCACTTCAAACGTATGACTCCCTCAACGCATTGCAGCGTGAAGTCTGTACGCTTGACGGCCACACAGCTGTCTTCGCGAACCCTCATTGTGGTGGGTGTCTGATGATAGTGAATCGTTGTCGTGGCTGGGAGTTTCCTTCTGTGTTTCACCATGCAGTTGCTAAAGGTCTTATCCAATCCTTGGCACGACATGTTTACACACATGCCGTGCAGATAGCCAGCGTGCGTGACGATCCCTCGCTCCGTGCCTCCCTGTGCGCCTGGACCAGCTGCTGCAAGTACGTCGTGCGTTGCTTCCTCGTGCAACGCGCGTGTGCGCAACCTCCGTCCTTCTCTGCTCCTCGAGAGGGGAGCTCCCGCCTCGTTCGACGGATTGTTCAGCCAATTCGCGTACGCTTGCCAAGTTCTCCCACTACCAGTTCCCGCTCGCGGCCGCAGTCGCAGCTTCACCATCGGGCTGAAAATAATGAACATGGAGCGGCAGCTGCGGTGTCCCTGGCGAAGCTAGACAGGATCTGCATTACATGTTTTGCTGCTTCACTTCTGGCTCTTGGGCCTACTCAGTTCCGGAAGTGTAGACTGCGTTGCTAATGCCCACGCCCTGTCCAACCATGCCTTGGCCCGAACGGGGGGACAGACTGGCAAAGGAACCCGCATGAGGCTGAAGACCGCGGATTTTCGAGTCGATGCCCGACGTTGCGAACAATGGGGCGGGCATGTGAGCCCACGAGATGGTCGCCGAGTCGGAAATTTCCCCCAAAGTCGGATGCCCATCGATGACGACACCTCCCAACGCACGGGGAAGATGGGTCGATGTGCAGATGAACTCGAAAGCGTTTACATCTCAATCTGCGAGAGGCTGCTGCAGGTCGCAGAGACTGAGCAGGAGAGGCAATTCTGGGCACGAAGCGAATGGATGGAATTTACACAGTCCGGAGGAGAGATGTGCCAAGATTTCGAGGCGCCTTGGGAGAAGCGTCATCGTGCCATGGTCATGGCAGGCCTGATCCGCGCGCCCGCGGAGGACTGGATGGACTACCTGGTGGGGATCAGCATGCAGCGCGGCCGGACCACGCGACGCGAACGCGATTGGCCTGAGGAGGACGGCGGCGAGTCGCCCTGGGGCGCCTCGACTCCAGAGAGGCGCCGAATGGATGAGGCATGGAGCCTTGTGCGAGGCCCCTGCCCCTGTCGCGATGGCGGAGCCTCTTGGAGCCGCGAGGACTGCGCCCTGTGTGGCGTCGGCCCGACCCGGGCACGCGGCGTCTCGCTCTTTCCAAAGCGAGGTCCCCTGAAGTCCCGACCCCTTCCCCGGGGCCGGTTTTTTTCCTCCCGGGGGCCGTTTTTTTTCAGTGGCCCCGGGGCTCGGCGCGGGCTCCGAGAGGTCGAGACGACGACGAGCTCCCCGTCCGGGGATGTCTCGGGGGTGGAAAAGAGGGGGGTGATGACTGGGGGGGGGGGATATATCATGGCGGGGGCCATGATCTTTCCCCAGATCTCACGGCGCCTCTTCTTATTTCATTACGTCCCTGGCCCCCCCGCTGGGCCGCGCACATGCCGCCGGTCATGATCTGCACCCGCCCCTCTTGGACGCTCCCCTCCTGGCCGCTCCCGAATGTCCCCCAGCGAAGTGCCCCCGCCGTCGGCCGGGGTGGGAGGCGGGCGCCTGGCTCCCGCAGCAGGCGGCCGTGGAGCGGGCGGCGCGCCGCGGGGAGAGCGGCTCGCCACGCCTGGCGGAGCGGCTCGGGATGGCCCGGGCGTCCGACGGCCCTCCTGCACTCGTCGGGGAGTCCTGGCTCGCTGCGCGCCCCAATCAGACGTCCTGGTCGCCATCTCTCGCAGGACAGCGCGCCGTTTAGTTCCGCTCGCGTGCACGCCGTGTGAGGTAGCTCGGTGGCTTCGCATTTGCGTCGCCGATTTTTTGTCATCGTGCTGCTGTGCCTGCTCCCCCTTCTCCCCTCCGAAATAGCTCGACCCACAAAAAGAAACGTTATGTGCGGGTGCCTTCCGAATGGACTGGTCTGCGCACGCGCGAGATCAGGCTGCGTGCGTTTTGAATTGTGCGCTGTTTCCCTCTGCTCTGCGTCCCCCGCCCTTTTGTTCCGCAATGCGGCGATGTCGTATTTAGAAGGTTCGTCGACATGATCGTGTGAGGGAAGTACCATAGTGTGCAGTGGACGTCTGACTGTCGCCGAAAGTCAGGAGAGCTTCTCGCTCCCTGGTCGCGTTCAAGGGGCCCTCTGTTGCTGGTTCCTCATCAGGGAAAGCGCTCCATCAGACACTCATTCAGTTCAAGCTGCCCGAGTCAATGGAGCGACTTGTGGGATTCAACATGCTAGAGCTTCCCTAGCGGTGCACCCTGCTGCCCAGTGGGTCTCCCATGTCTGGTCGAGTTCCCACGTCGGGTTGAATTTCAGGGCGCGGCATTGAATTCCCGCATGCGTGACCACTGCCACATTTGAGCCCTGGCTATCTCACCGCCTGCATAGTCTCCCGATGAGAGAAGGAGAGCGCGATCATTACCTCGCACTGCGAATACCGCCACACACGCGCGGATGCACAAACCCACGATGTGGGATAACTCATGTGTGAACATGTGACCGTCTTGAGTGACTTTAACCGTCCGAGTTGGGCGGGGCGCGAACATTTGGCGCTCGCAGGCGCGCTGGCGCTCGCTTCGGTCAATGCGTTCGATATCATAAGATCGGTTTCCAAGCCGTTCCGCAGCTGCGCCTCTCTCTCTCTCTGTTTCTCTCCCCGCCCTCTGTTTCTTCTCTCTACTTCTCCCCTGTGCCACCTGAATCGGCCAGTTGTATCACTCGCACTTCTTCTCCGCATAATTGTTCAACCTGAAATTTTCGGATGTGTATCATGTGACCAAGACCTCGTGCACTGGAGCATTCGATCATCACTGCTCAACGGCATCATTTGTAGGGACACAATAAACAGAAAACAAAGACAGCCTTTCGCAGAGGGGATCGAATGGTTTGTCTGGGATTGCCGCAAGAAGATGGCCCCAAACACCTGTATGCGTGCAGCTTTGGGAGGCGCCCCGAAGCCGCATACTTACACGCAGGTCCGGGGAGGTCCGGAACTGCACGAGTCACTTTCGGACAGCACAGCTGGGCTCGCCATGCACCGTGCCCACCACATGGCCGTGTCTACGAACCCCGCACTCCGTAGTTGCCATTCGGCAGATGCGCGCTGGCGCAATCGTAGCATCAGGCTTGCCCCCCGACGCATCGAAGCCGCCTTATCGCTACAAGGGACCGTGGTCGCATCGCAGCCGCGCCACAGCCACTGCGTCCACGCGCCTCACGCGGTGCAGGCCCTAAGCAATATAAAAGCAAACAATTCATTGCAGTTTTCATGGCATCACCACCAAGGCTCGTGCGTGCCGAGTCAAAGCTTGCCCATGTGTTATTGCAGTGCCTGAGCTTCAGAGAAAGCGAAAGCTCGATTATATTCCTGTGCAAGGTTGCTCCGACCTTTGTCTCCTTGCCAGGCTTCCTGGCGCTCCGTTTCCTCCCAGACCTGTCTGCCCTGCGTCTCTCTCCCTCTCCTCTCTCTCTCTCTCTTTTTCGCTGCCTCTCTCTCTATTTCTCCCTGTCTGTTTCTTTCATTTTGTTATATATATATACACATAACGGCGCACCGGGCACGGGGGCCGAGGGCCGGAACCTCGACCGCAAATGAGGGCACCAGGGCCCGGGCCCGCCTTTCGGAGGCTTAGAATCGCCCCAGGTAGCCATCTGACAGCAGTCCCGGCGGCCCCAGACGGTCTCGAGACACCCGCAAGACGCCGTCCAGGGGTCTCTGGCGATGCACGATGCGTTTTAAACTGCCCCGGAACCCCCCAAGACGCCCCAAGGGGCCTTTAAGATTCTGCCCAAGAGCGCCCCGAGAAGGCAAAATCGTTGATTTGCATGTGTTTTTCAATGTTCTGTCCACATCTCCAAATTGGGGTTCTTGTTTTCTCTGGACACCTCGCGCAGGAACCTCACCTCACCTCACCTCCCACCCCTCTCCCCTTCATTCACCATCGTCATGCTCATCATCATCACCACTCATCGTCACTACTCATCATCATCCTCATCATCGTCACCATCGTCATAATCATTACACTCTTTCACACTGACACCATTCTCATCCTCATCATCAACAACATCATCATCATTCGATCAACCATCATCATTATCACATCCATCATCACCATCATCATCATCAATCAGCACCACCACTCATCATCATCATCATCATCATCATCATCATCATCATCATCATCATCGTCATCGTCATCGTCATCGTCATCGTCATCGTCATCATCCTCATCACCGCCACCATCATCATCACTCGACCACCCACTCACTCATCATCATCATCATCATCATCATCACTCACTCACTCACTCACTCACCAACTCACTCACTCACTCACTCACTGACTCACTCACTCATCACTTCGTCACCACTCAACCCCCTAGCTTGAATATGGATAAAGTCTCAAGCGGGAGCTTCGTCTGTGAGTGAATTGTGAGGAAGTCTCAGGCGGGAGCCCCCTCCCTATGGGTCCCGCATTTAATGTTAATATTCCGAGCGGGTCCTCCGAAACGTGTAAATGGAGTGTTTTTTTGGCTCCTCAGGCTTGAATTCTGGGGAAGTATCAAGCGGGAGCTTCGTCTGTGAGTGAATTGTGAGGAAGTCTCAGGCGGGAACCCCCTCCCTATGGGTCCCGCATTTCATGTAGGTAATCCGAACGGGTCATCCAGAACGTGGAACTGTCGTCACTGTTGGGTGGGCTCCTCAGGCTTGAACTTGGAGAAAGTATTAAGCGGGAGCCTCGTCTGTGAGTGAGTTGTGAGAAAGTCTCAGGCGGGAGCCCCTTTCCTGTGGGTCCCGCATGTAATGTTGGTAATCCGAGCGGGTCATCCGAAACGTGTAGTTGTCGTCATTTTTGGGTGCCTCAGGTTTGAATTTGGGGGAAGTATCAAGCGGGAGCCCCGTCTGCGAGTGAATTGTGAGGAAGTTTCAGGCGGGAACCCCTTTCCTATGGGTCCCGCATTTAATGTTGGCAATCCGAGCGGGTCATCCGAAACGTGTAACTGTCGTTTTTTTTTGGGCTCCTCAAGTATCAAGCGGGAACCTCGTCTGTGAGTGAATTGTGAGGCAATCTCAGACGGGAGCCCCCTCCCTACGGCTCCCGCCTTTTGGGCCAAAACTTAAGCTGAGGTGCTGACGACGACGACGACGAGACAGCGGCCGGGCGCAGGGGTAGCCCCTTGTGTCCGGGCCGGGGGTGGTAACCCATCCTCGGCCGAATCGGGGGCAGGGGTAACCCGTTGTCTCCGGGCCGCCGGTGGTAACCCATCGGCGGCCGAATCGGGCGCAAGGGTAGCCTCTTGAGTCCGGGCTGGGGGTGGTAACCCATCCTCGGCCGAATCGGGGGCAGCGGTAACCCCTTGTCTCCGGGCTGGCGGTGGGAACCCATCGTCGGCCGAATCGGGGGCAGGGGTAACCCCTTGTCTCCGGGTTGGCGGTGGTAACCCATCGTCGGCCGAATCGGGGGCAGGGGGAACCCCTTGTCTCCGGGCTGGCGGGGGTATTTCATCGTCGGCTGAATCGGGCGCGCGGCGCGACCTCCTGGGCCGCCAGCGTCCTTGCGGAAGGCGCCCGGGGAGTTCGATGAGAAAGCGAAGACCTCCAGGGACGAGGCCGAGCAACTCGCCCCGGAGCTTGGCTTCGTGCTGCCTCCCGCCTGAGCGCCGCGGCGCGCAGCTTGAGGCCCGCGGGGTTGTCCTGGCCCGCGGGGTTGTCCCGACGGCCTGCCCTCGCGCCCCAGCGGCCCGCCGGATTGTCCCAAAGGCATGGCCCGCGGGGTCGCCCCAAAGGCTTCGCGATCTAGCCGTCGGCGAACGCGCGCGTGCTGGCCGAGGCGGCGACGGCGCCGAGGAAAATCGACTTGCTTGTCCCGACCAGGGGGAAGGGGAGGTGCACATAGAGAAGCCGCAGGAGGAAGATGGGGAGTGGGGAAGGGGTAGGGGGAGGGCGATGATGAGGAGGAGGTGGAGAAGGAAGAGGAGGAGGAGGAAGTGAAGGAGGGGGAGGGGGAGACATAGAAGAAGGAAGGAAAGAGGGCAGAGGGGGGGGCGAGAGGAGGGTGTTTGCCATGGCCAGGTGGAAATGGATAAGGGCAAGCTAAACAGATGATCGTGCGGGGTCCTTCCGTCGGAGTAGTTGCATTATCGCTGTTTCGTGTTTCCGGCGCTAAAGCACCGCCCAAGAGGCTCCCGAAACTGTTCCAAGACGGCCCAAGAGGCCCCCAAGAGGGCCTCAAGACGGCCCAAGAGAGCCCCGAGACGGCCCCAGAGCCGCCCAAGACGGCGCAAGAGGGTCCCAAGAAGGCCGCCAGAGGGGCCCGAGAGAGGGAACGCGAACTGATAAATCAAGCTCTCCGCCCCAAGATGCCCCCAAGAGGCCCCAAAGAAGCCCCCAAGAGGCCCCAGGAGGCCCCCAAGAGGCCCCAAGAGGTCCCCGAGAAATCCAAAAGAGGCTCCAAGAGGCCCCAAGACGGCGCGCAAAAGTCTTCGAAATTTTTTGTACCCCCGAAGACATGCCAAGAAGGTCCCATGACGACTTCAAGAAGGAGTCCAGGATGCTCCGAGGATGCCCCAAAAGGCCCCAAAGAGAGCCCAAGAGGCCCCCGAGAGGCCTCGAGCAGCATCCAGGAAGCCGGAAAGACGACCCCGAGAGCCCATCGGTCCAGGCGGGGGCCGAACGAACATTCCCAGCCCTCGGCTCCCGTAGGCCGAACCGGAAACACCACGTAATTCGCAAAACCCCTCCCCCGACGCTCCCTCCTTTACGGTTCCGAGGCTTGCGCAGGGGCTCCAAGAGAGTCCGTGGATGCAAGAAGTGACAAACATGATATTCCATGATTTAGCCCATCATGCCTGGCTAGAACTTGAGCGCGCGCGAAGCGCGCGCGATGATTCTAGACCCTATATGTACATACGTGTGTATATTTACATATGTGTGTATCGTTCCCTCTCCTTTTTTTTTTTTTTCTCTCTCTCTCTCTCTCTCTTTCGCTCTCTCCATTTCTCTTTCTTTCTTTATTTCTCTCTCTCTATGTATGTATACAGATGTATATGTGTCTCTGTCCCGTCGCACTCCGGCCACACAGTACAGAGGTACATCGCAATAGCGAGCAACGCGCAGGCGCCCCTTCCGAATAATAGTCAATCGCGTAGTTCAGTGGCATTCAGTACAGTCAGCCCAGGAAACATGTAGTGGATGGACAAATCGTGGGATATCTGGGTTCCTGCATCATGGGCTCGCAGGCCAGATTTTTCGCTTACCAGTGCTCAATGTATGGTGTAATCGTCTCATACGGGACTCGCGTTGTGTGTGGCGTCTTGCTTGACTTGCTTATGCAGTCGGCTGGATTCGCCAGTGTCGCTCTCCTTGCAGCCTGAAGGTTCCGTGCGCACGCGGATGCCTTTTCGTGCTCAGGGCCGTGTAATTCATTGCGGCTCGTTCAGCATCACCGGGTTCGGTCTGTAGAGCACCCCCAGTATTTTGAATCTTATTGTCTTACGGACTGGTGCCCCACCGTTGAACATACTTTTTTCTCCGCAGCACCCGCCGAACAACACCGACGACGACGACGACTACGACAGGCCGCAGTCCAGTCCCCTCGCGCATGTGCACCCTCGGCTCCGGGGTGTCGGTCTTTGTCAGATCCGGGTGCGGTTTGGCCAACACCAATCATGGTCGGGGTCCTCGATAGTTGAAATGTGCGAAGCGTGTGTGTGTGTTTGTGTGTGTATTTGTGCTTGTGTTTGTGTGTTTGGTTTTGCGGGTGTGCCCGTGTCTGTGCTTGTGCGTGTGTGTGTGTGTGCATGCGTGTGTTCAGTTGACTTCGGTGCGCTCACAGCCCGCGCCGATGAGGCTGCCGGCCAGGCCGTGGCAGGGCCCTCCGCGGGCGGGGCACGCCTCCGCCGCCGCCGCCTCTCCCCCGAGCGCCCGCCGAGGCCGACATCCGGACGAAGGAGGTGAAGATCCCGAAGAGGGTCCACCACCGCTGCGACGAGACCCCGCCGCCTCCCCCCCCCCTCGTGTCTGGTGTCCTTTGTGTCTGGTGTCTGGTGTCGAGGGGGCTGCGGCGTACAGCGAGGGACTGTTGCACGACAGCCGCAGGGGGCATGGGAGCAGACCACGTCGCAAGCACGCAGCACACCCGCGAAGCACACCCGCGAAGGTCCACGCCCGCTGCGAGGAGACGCCGCCGCCCCGCCGCCCAATCCCCCGGCAAGAGGCAGGGGCCGCCCTGGCACGGCGTGCCTGCGGCTGGCTTGCCAGGGGGCCTGCGGGTCGCTGCCGAAGACGACGGCGACGACGACGACGCTGACGCCAACGCCGACGCTGACGACGAGGACGATGAGGACGGGGACGACGAGGACGACGACGACGACGACGACGTTGACGACAACGACGACGAGGACGTCGACAGCGACGACGACGACACTGCCGCGGACCGCCTGGGTCGGCGGCGGGCAGCAGCGGCAGAAGCGCCGAGGCACAGTTGCGGCGTGGGCGGGGGCGGCCGGGACAGTCTCGGGCGGGCGGCGGCGGGAGCGGATTTTGCGGGAGCGGATCTCGGGCGGGGGCGTGGCGGGCGGGCGCGGCAGATGCCGAGAGCGCCCGTGGTCGTGGGCAGTGGACGGCGAAGTTGGCAGCGCTCGGACGTATTTTTTTTCTCGGCAGGGACCGTCGAGGAGCACTCGTCGTTCACCTTGCGACACGATGCGCGCAAGAGACAGAACAATGCACAGGGAATGGACGTCCGAGCGATGGCGAACGGATGGGGGCAGCGGGCGACGGCGGAGGCGGAGGCGGACTGGGGCAGTGCTCGCCGGCAGTTGGGGAGGGGTTGGCGGTGGGCGCCTGCGTGGCTCATTGCTGCCCGGGCGCTCGCCACGCCACCGTCCCCGCTAGTCCTGCCCCGCCCGGGTGTCGCGCGGCTCTGCTTCTCCCGGGTCATCCCTCGTGCGAGGGCCGCCCACGTGCGTTCGACGGAGTGCCTGTCCTGGACGCTGGCTGCTGCAACGTTAGATTGTCTTCCTCAATCCTGGGGCGGCTGACGTCCCCCTTCCATCCATTCGTGCTTGATCACCATGTTTGCCCGCCTTCGGTGTATCCTTGCGCCTCGCCAGAGTTGCAGCGCAGTGCTCATTGTGAGGAGTTCGTCAAGAAGATGCTGGAGAAGAAGGAGTGTGGCTCTCTGCTTCGCACACGGCATACGCGAGAAGTAAGCATTGATGTTCTTGCCCAGGTGTTACCTCCGATCCAACGACGTTTTGTTCCTCGGTCGCCGTTTATAGACAATCCCCTCCAGATCCCAAGTGGATCTGGCGCCGAACCATCATAACTTGTCGATGGGCTTCCTCGGAGAGAAGATCCCAGAAGATGCGCAAGGGTTGAGTTGGACATGTTCGACGAGGGGGCTTGTGATCGCCTCGTAGCGCACCACATCCGCTCCACACACAGTGCGCGCAGCACCATTGAAAACAAAGCACATGAAGCACACATCGGCTACTGAGATATGATCTGCAGTGTTTCGTTTCAGGTACCTGGAACATGTTGCAGGAGTCTGTGTTAGAGGGAAGCAGTTTCATACCTTGGTCGTCCCACCAGGTTAGCGGCCAGCAGGCGCACTGTCTTGAAAAGGCCGTCTCGGGTCTAGGAGGACGATTGACTACAGTCAGTGGAGCATCCTGCTAACGAAATGCTTGACTAGGTGGGTTCGTCTGCGCTTGGTGAGACCGAGGTTTGAACGCTCGGTCTCAGCTGCAGTGAGGGAGCGCACGCCGTGGAGTGCTGGAACGTTCGCGCCGCCACGCAGGCCGTGGGCTGCGGAATCTTTGCCCCTCGTAAACATGCGGTGCTGGAGCGCCCGCCGTGGGCCCCTTGTAAAACATGTAGCGTCGGCGGCTGGTCAGGGGACGTCTGCGCTGGCGATGGGATGCCTAAGCGGGGATGCCGTTAATAGGGGGAAAACAAACCTCCCTCGCTTTTGACCACCCTCGCTTCCAAGAGATACCAAACGAGGCCAAATTGCGGCCTGTACTGGTCAGGCCGCTTGACGAGGAGGCGCGTGGTATGGCTTGGTTTTGCCTGGAAGCGAAAGCGGGGGAGGTTATTCACGCTCTGAGTTAAAGCGAATTGTGCCACCAAGCAAGAGGAGGAGAAGGGGGGAGGCGTGGCCGAAGAAGGGGCGGCCCGTGTAAAGCATGAAGGCCGGAACGCACCCGGGCTTGCAGCAGGAGGTGCTGGAGCGCCTTCCCTCTTAGAAATGGGGCTCTGGAGCGACGCCCCGTTTGTGGCTTTAGGGGTGTCGATAGGAGGGGGAAGGGTAAGAGATGCGGGCGGGGGGCTAAGCATTGCATTCGCGCCTCGCTCTCCAGCGGGGCCCGTGGCTTCCACGCCCTGCCACGTGTGTCGTAACGCCGCGTCTGTGCGTGGGTGTGTGGGTGGGTGGATGCAGGCGAATGGGTGTGCGCGTGTGCGTGCGCGTGGGTGGGAGGGCGCACGCTCGCGCATGCGCGCATGTCCGCGTGCGCGCGCGCGAGGGGGGATGGAGTCCGGAGGGGTAACAGGAGGAGAGGATCGATTATGATTAGCGGGGGAAGGGAGGAACCGAGGCTCTTACCCCAAAGCGCCCCCGATACAGTCGGGGCCCTGAAGAAGGAACCGTTTTCGTTGGGGAGGGGCTCCGTGTTCCTCAATTGTTTCGCAGTTTGCCTTGGATTTCCTCTAGGTGTTCGATACGAAATCGAAGTTCAGCTTATGGAAAACAGGGGCCTCGTTCCTTATTTGGGGTTCCTGAGGTCGACGCCTCGACTGCACCTCAACATGCGCTGATAGCTCGGTCGCCTTTCTTCTTCCGCTGGCCTCACACGGCCAGCCGCCCTGCCGCCGCATCGGGTCTTCGGAAACGGCCCTCACGTCTCCACGCGAGATCGAAGCCGCTCCCACTGCGAGGCCGCCGGCTTGCAGAGTCCACGCCGTCGAGTCTGTAGCAGCACCTGGGTTGCTCTGCGCCGCTGTAGCTCGCAGCGGTCCGTCTCTCTTGTGGCCGCTGCGCACCTCGTGAGGAGGGCACCACGCCTTGGGATGCGATGCGGTGTGGACTGGTCAGGTCGAATGCTGCGACATGGAGGCCCGCACACGAGCTCCGCAGTTTCTACAGAAACAAGAGCTCTCCCAAATACGCGCGAGGATGCTTACCTGGGTCAGCCTCAGACGCTCTACGTTCCTGCACAGCCCAGCCTAGGGTGCGACAGGCATGTTTCAGACTGAGTGCTGAGAGGAAGGAAGGCACTGCCGCCCCCTACCTTTGGCAACGATTGTGTGGTGGAATGTCGGGCGTCGGCACGGTAATGCTAGTGGACCGCGTATCACCCGAGGGAACATTGGAGAGGAATCTTCTGGGGTCGTCCTTAGAGTTGCTGTTGGGCTCTTTTCGGGCCTTCGGGCCTTCTTGGAGGCCTCCTGGTGTTCTCTCAGGTCTTCTTCGGTTTCTTCTGGCCCGTCTTAGGGCGCTCTTGTGCCATCTGGCGCCTTCGGGAGCCGTCTGAGAGGCCTCTGGGCCGCCTCGGGGACTTCTTGGGGCCCTTCAGGGCCGTCTTGGGGCTCTCTTGGGCCACCTTGCGTCCTCGGGGCGGCCGTGGCTCAGCCGTGGAGGATTTTTTGAGGCCGTCCTGGGCGTTACAGAAACGTTGACCACCAGAAACAGCAAGCAAATACAAACGTTAGCCAGCGCGGCTCCCAACCAGTGTGTTATTGCATTGTGGAGATGGCATATGTGGTGTGTAAGCTATGCGATGTGCGCTATGTGGTGCAAGCTATGCTCTGCAAGCTATGTTGCGTAAGCTGTGAGTTATGTGGCGTGATGTTGAACGGAGTTAAGAGGGGCTTGTATCCTACTGACCCTCCCCCCCCTCCCCTCGGGGCAACCGTTCCGCAAGAACGCGGTCCCACCTTGGTGTTGACCCCCGCGTTTTTCTCGACGTCTTCGACGACTACCTGACGGCCAAAGATCGCCCCAAAGCGACCGCAAGACGCCCCATGACCGTCCAAAAATGGTTCAACGGGTTCCTAGAAGTTGCATGCACGACGAGGCCTTCAGCTAAGTTCAATTGCGAACAGCGCTTCAATATTAGCAGGTACAATCTGCGCCTTGATTTTTAGGCTGGTCAACGCCAGATCGTCCCGGAAGAGCTTCAGAGAGCCGCAATAAGCCCCCAAGACGGCCCAAAGTTGCCACAAGAAAGCCCCCTTTGAGAACCCTCTGAGACCGCCCACGAGCTCGAAGTCGTCCCAAAGCCTGCCCTTACGCCCCTAAGTTGATTCAACCGACGAGCCTTCGGGAGAGCTCGACGGAACCATCGACCCCGAGGGTCCCCCAACATGCCGCCAAGATTGCCCAAAGAGGGCCCGAAGGGCCCCCCAAGAGGACCCAAGAAGGCCCGCACCGCAAGAAGCCTCCAGCATGCATCGCTGAGGGAGGTCACAACGGTTGACTCAGAGGTTGCACTCCGAGGGCTCCGGACATCGTGCACTCGTCAGTGCTTTTTCCGTTTCTTGTGAGACTCCATCAACATCAAGAAACGCGAAGTGAGATGTTAATGAATTGTTATAAAATTTGCGTTTCAGTGACAACAGGAGTTAGGTCTCGGTGATCGGTGTTTGAGTTGACCATCCCTGGCGGGCATGGCTATCTTAATTTGACGGTGGCGTCAGCCGTGGCTTTTGATACATATACGTATTCCTCTTCCTATATTTTTACAAGCCCGGGGGGGGGAAAAACCATCACCCCCCCCCAAAAAAAAACTGGATCCCCGGGATCTGGGGTCTTCGGGCTCCCTGGGACGTCCTTGGAAAAAGTCACCCAGCTTTCCGGGCCTCCACAAACGCCTTGCCAGCAGACCCAGAGCGATCAGAGGGGTCATCAGAGAGGCTCAAGGGAGGCCCCAGACAGCACAAGAGCGCTCCAAGAGGGACTCCAATTGCTTCAGGACGGCCCAAAAGACCCCCAAGGCACCCCAAAAAGCTTCCCAAGATGCTCTCAAAACGCAAAAACCGTCCCATTCCCTTTGTCAAACGTGCAATTTTTGCATATTCGCCTTTCGGCTTGCATCAGCTTCCAAGACGGCTTCAAAGCCCCCGAGATCACCTCCAGACGCCCCAAGAGGCCCCCAAGAAAGATTCAAGACGGCCGAGCCGGACCCCACGATCGCCCAACGAGAGCCCCAAGACAGCCCAAAATGGGCCCAAGAGGCCCCCCAAGGGCTCCCAGCACAGACCCAAAAGGGCCATGGGAGGTCCCCGGAAGTGCCCAAGATGGGTCCAACGGGGGCTCCAGCGGGCCCAAGCTCCCCAAGACGGCCCACGAAGGCCCCAGGACGGCCCATGAAGGCGCCAAAACGGCCCACGAGGCCCCCGAAAACACGCCCACGATGTTTCCGAATGCCAACATACAGACCCCCAAGGCCCCCAAAAAAGCTTTCCAAGGAGCTTAAAAACATTATCCTGGCGAAAGACCCAACCATAAGCAATTGTTGGTAACGCGTTGTGGGTGCCGCTTTCGGTGGGGCTCCATATGGGGCCACGAAGCGCTGCCTTGGATAGGGGGAACCGCATGCGGACTGCGCCACCGGGGCGGGCCTTCGGTGGAGCTCCCTATGGGGCTACGAAACGCTGCCCTGGGTGGGGGAACCGCATGCGAACTGCGCCACTGGGGCCTTCGGTGGAGCTCCCTATGGTGCCACGAAACGCTGCCCTGGGTGGGGGAAGCGCATGCGAACTGCGCCACGGGGGCTTTCGGTGGAGCTCCCCATGGGGCCACGAAGCGCTGCCCTGGGTGGGGGAACCGCATGCGAGGGCAGCCACTGGGGCCTCCGGTGGAGCTCCCTATGGGGCCACGAAACGCTGCCCTGGGTGGGGGAACCGCATGCGAACACCCCCACTGGGGCCTTCGGTGGAGCTCCCTATGGGGCCACGAAACGCTGCCCTGGGTGGGGGAACCGCATGCGAACACCCCCACTGGGGCCTTCGGTGGAGCTCCCTATGGGGCCACGAAACGCTGCCCTGGGTGGGGGAACCGCATGCGAACTGCGCCACTGGGGCCTTCGGTGGAGCTCCCTATATGGGGCCACGAAACGCTGCCCTGGGTAGGGGGACGCATGCAAACACCCCCACTGGGGCCTTCGGTGGAGCTCCCTATGGGGCCACGAAACGCTGCCCTGGGTGGGGGAACCGCATGTGGACACCCCCACTGGGGCCTTCGGTGGAGCTCCCTATGGGGCCACGAAACGCTGCCCTGGGTGGGGGAACCGCATGCGAACACCCCCACTGGGGCCTTCGGTGGAGCTCCCTATGGGGCCACGAAACGCTGCCCTGGGTGGGGGAACCGCATGCGAACACCCCCACTGGGGCCTTCGGTGGAGCTCCCTATGGGGCCACGAAACGCTGCCCTGGGTGGGGGAACCGCATGCGAACACCCCCACTGGGGCCTTCGGTGGAGCTCCCTATGGGGCCACGAAACGCTGCCCTGGGTGGGGGAACCGCATGCGAACACCCCCACTGGGGCCTTCGGTGGAGCTCCCTATGGGGCCACGAAACGCTGCCCTGGGTGGGGGAACCGCATGTGGACACCCCCACTGGGGCCTTCGGTGGAGCTCCCTATGGGGCCACGAAACGCTGCCCTGGGTGGGGGAACCGCATGTGGACACCCCCACTGGGGCCTTCGGTGGAGCTCCCTATGGGGCCACGAAACGCTGCCCTGGGTGGGGGAACCGCATGTGGACACCCCCACTGGGGCCTTCGGTGGAGCTCCCTATGGGGCCACGAAACGCTGCCCTGGGTGGGGGAACCGCATGTGGACACCCCCACTGGGGCCTTCGGTGGAGCTCCCTCTGGGGCTACGAAACGCTGCCCTGGGTGGGGGAACCGCATGTGGACACCCCCACTGGGGCCTTCGGTGGAGCTCCCTATGGGGCCACGAAACGCTGCCCTGGGTGGGGGAACCGCATGTGGACACCCCCACTGGGGCCTTCGGTGGAGCTCCCTATGGGGCTACGAACGCTGCCCTGGGTGGGGGAACCGCATGCGAACACCCCCACTGGGGCCTTCGGTGGAGCTCCCTATGGGGCTACGAAACGCTGCCCTGGGTGGGGGAACCGCATGCGAACACCCCCACTGGGGCCTTCGGTGGAGCTCCCTATGGGGCCACGAAACGCTGCCCTGGGTGGGGGAACCGCATGCGAACACCCCCACTGGGGCCTTCGGTGGAGCTCCCTATGGGGCCACGAAACGCTGCCCTGGGTGGGGGAACCGCATGCGAACACCCCCACTGGGGCCTTCGGTGGAGCTCCCTATGGGGCTACGAAACGCTGCCCTGGGTGGGGGAACCGCATGTGGACACCCCCACTGGGGCCTTCGGTGGAGCTCCCTATGGGGCCACGAAACGCTGCCCTGGGTGGGGGAACCGCATGTGGACACCCCCACTGGGGCCTTCGGTGGAGCTCCCTATGGGGCTACGAAACGCGTGAGAGGTGTGCCGAGAGCAGAGGCAAGGAGGGGGAGGAGGGAGGAGGGGGAAGAGGAGGAGAGGAGAGGACGCGGGCACCGTCTCTTCAAAACGAGGACCCAACACCACAGGATGGTTGGGAATAAAAATCGTCCCATTCCCTTCGTAAAACTTACAATTATAGCATATCCGCCTTTCGGATTTCAGCAGCTTTCAAGACGGTTTCAGAGCCCCCGAGATCGCCTCAAGACGCCCCAAAAGGCCCCCAAGAAAGCTTCAAGACGGCCCAGCCGGACCCCACGATCGCACACGAGAGCCCCAAGACAGCCCATAATGGAACCAAGAGGCCCCCCAAGGGCTCCCAGCACAGACCCAAAAGGGCCATGGGAGGTCCCCGGAAGTGCCCAAGATGGATCCAAAGGGGGCTCCAGCGGGCCCAAGCTCCCCAAGACGGCCCACGAAGGCCCCAGGACGGCCCATGAAGGCGCCAAAACGGCCCACGAGGCCCCCGAAAACACGCCCACGATGTTTCCGAATGCCAACATAAAGCCCCCCAAGGCCCCCCAAAAAGCTTTCCAAGGAGCTTAAAAACATAAAAATCGTCCCATTCCCTTCGTAAAACTTACAATTATAGCATATCCGCCTTTCGGATTTCAGCAGCTTTCAAGACGGTTTCAGAGCCCCCGAGATCGTCTCAAGACGCTCCAAAAGGCCCCCTAGAAAGCTTCAAGACGGCCGAGCCGGGCCCCACGATCGCCCACGAGAGCCCCCAGAAGGTCCCCGGAAGTACCCAAGATGGATCCAAAGGGGGGCTCCAGCGGGCCCAAGCTCCCCAAGACGGCCCACGAAGGCCCCAGGACGGCCCATGAAGGCGCCAAAACGGCCCACGAGGCCCCCGAAAACACCCCCACGATGTTTCCGAATGGCATCATTGATTGATGTTGCCCCCATGACATGTCACATTGTGACCCAGTCGTTGAGGGTCTCGTGGCATGCAGCAAAGATGCCCGAGAATGCCCCGTACGAGTTGCATATGCATGTTCATATCCTTACACACATAAATTAGTATGGGTACATATCTACGCTGTATACACACATGCAACAATGTAAGTATATTGTATACACCTAGGCATTCATACGGAACGTGCATGCACGTGCGCGTGTATACATGCATGTGCGCATGTACGCACGCACGCATTCCGCTTGCGTGCAGAACTCAAAGGACCAAGGTGTATGGCGCGCAGCGCCAATGCAGTCTTGTATATATATATATATACACACATGTACACACATATATATATATATATATATATATATATATATATATATATATAATATATATATATACATTGCCCCGGGAACCTGGGTTCCCAGTTCGCGCCGGCGCAGAAGACGCTATTTGAAGACGCTATTCTCTGTGACATCGCGTCCCTGTGAAGACGCTATTCTTTGTGAAGACGTTATTCCCGGTGAAGACGGTGAAGACGCTATTCCGGGTGAAGACGCTATTCCGGGTGAAGACGCTATTCCAAGTGAAGACGGTGAAGACGCCATTCCGGGTGAAGACGCTATTCCGGGTGTAGACGCTATTCGCTATTCCCTGTGAAGAAGCGTTTTGGGGACGCAGACAGCACTTCCCCTATGACGACGCTATTCCTTTTGAAAACGCAATTGCCGGTGAAGACGCTATTCGTTGTGAAGACGCTATTCCGGGTGAACACGCTATTCCCGGTGAACACGCTAATCCGGGTGAAGACGCTTTTCCGGGTTCCTGGTGGAGACGCCATTCCCGGTGATGACGCTGTTCGTTCCGTGTGAAGACGCTATATTTCCGGTGAAGACGCTATTCCCGGTGAAGACGCTATTCGAATCTTGTGAAGACTATTCCCAGTGAAGACGCTATTCCGGGTGAAGACGTTATTCCGGGCCCGGGTGAAGACTTTTTTCCCGGTGAAGACGCTATCCCGGGTGACGATTCCGGTGAAGACGCTATTCTCTGCGAAGACGCTATATTCCAAGTGAAAACGCTATCCCCGGTGAAGACGCTATTCCCGGTGAAGACGCTATTCGTGGTGAAGGCGCTAGTAGTAGCGGGTGAAGACGCTATTCCCGGTGAAGACGCTATCCCGGGTGACGACCTCATTCCGGGGTGAAAACTGCGCGCGGCGGGGGTACTTATAAGTACTTATGCTAGTTATAAGTAACTTATGAACTTACGGCCTACTTATAAGTAACTTATAAGTAACTTATAAGTAGCCCGTAAGTAGCCCGTAAGTAGCCCGTAAGTAGCCCGTAAGTAGTCCGTAAGTAGCCGCGTAAGTAGCCCGTAAGTAGCCCGTAAGTAGCCCGTGGGTTCTAAATTTCAATGGTTTTGGTTCCAAACTGTTTGCGATTTTGCTAACATGCTTTCTGTGAGTTCCATGTTCGGAGGTCGATTTTTTCAGCATGCAATCTGGATTCGTATATTTCCATGTTCGGAACAAGATTTTCGCAGGTTGTAATTACATTCGTGCGCATGATGTTAACCTGATCAAATTTCTGTTTCTGTTGTTCGCGCCTATAATTTCAATGCTAACTTAAACGAAATTCTTGACACTTCGCGTATCCCCACCAGCCCATCCATAGTGAAACAGCGCGGGCACTACTGTTGAATTGGGGAGATCTCTGGTAGCGAAGGGTGCGGGTGCTGCTGCTGGTGCTGTTGCTGCTGCTGCTGGCACTGCTGCTGCTGCTGGTGCTACTGCTGGTGTTGCTGATTCTCGTGCTGCTGGCGCTGCTGCTGGTGCTGGTGCTGGTGGTGCTGCTGCTGCTGGGCAGGTGTTGCTGGCGCTGCTGCTGGTGTCATTGCCGCTGGTGGTGCTGTGGGTGCTGGTGGTGCTGCTGCTTCTGGTAGTTTTGCTGCGGGTGCTGCTGGTGTTGCTGGTTCTCGTGATGCTGCTGGCGCTGCTGTGGTGCTGCTGATGGTGCTGGTGTTGCTGTTGGTGGTGGTGGTGGTGCTGCTGCTGCTGCTGGTGCTGCTGGTGCTGGCTGATGCTGGCGATGGTTATCGTGCTGCTGGTGCTGCTGGTGCTGCTGCTAATGCATTTGCTGCTAATGGTGGTGATGTTGGTGCTGCTGATAGTGCTAGTGCTGTTGCTGCTGCTGCTGCTAGGTGCTGCTGCTGGTGCTGCTGCTGACGGTGGTGGCGGTGTTGCTGGTGCTACCGCTGCTGCCAAGTGCTCTTGCTGGTGGTTGTAGTGATGCTGCTATTGATGCAGGTGCTGACGGTGGTAGTGAAATCAGGCAGCGTAACAACCGCCTAGGAAGCGTTTTCTCGGAGGTATTGGGATCTTCGGGCCATGTGGTGCTCGTTTGGAAGGTCTTGGGGGGGATCTTAAATTCTTTTTGGTGGCATAGGGGACCTCTTGGAGCAGTGGCCACCATTGTTCAAAAAGAGGGGGGCTTAATTCCACCCACCCACCCCTAGGAGCTTCCAAAAAAGGCGCTCTCGCGCTCTTGGACGCCATTGGGGCCCTCTTGGGGCCCCTTGGGCCATCTCGGGGTCATCTTGACGCCTCAAGAGCCCATCGGAAGCGAAAAAGCGAACACACCAAAAAACATTGTTTTGCTTTGGTGTTGGTGCAAATTTGGCCTCTGTGGGTTTGAACGCGGGGGGTTGGAGGGCACTTGAAACCGTATTGGTTCGTGTCGGATGCTATCTCGAGCCACCTTGAAGTATATTTGGCCATATTGGAAGCTCGGGCTCTCTGAGGCCGTCTTGGAGCCATCTCGAGCCATCAAGGACGTTCTAACTCCTCGCAGGTAAGCCCGCCCAGACGCAGGGAAGGCAAACCTCTCGAGCAGGGAACGGAATGAGGTTGGAAAAGGAAACGGGCTGATTGGATTCACACTTCGATGTTGTGTGCGCCGATGATAACATAATTGCTCGGGAACCGAATATACCATACGGATTTGAAGATTTTCTGGGCTCGTCGTTTGTGGTGGTGCGGTTGGGGATCTCACGAGGCACAGAGCGTGAGAGCGCATCGACTTACATCAAACCGCATGCAAACATATAATGCAGCGGCCATATAACTGTAACAGCCCCGTCGGCGCCTGATCGCCAAATTCCGTGGGCCAGCAACTCGTTAGACAAGACTAGGGTTGGCTTTTCAGCCCGCTTATATTTAGCATATCGGCCGTCTGCTCTTCTAAACTCCCACATGGAGATGCACGTCCAGTAAGTGCCGTCAACGCAGAAATGATACCAGATTTGCCCGCACTGTCGGCGCCTGTCGCCACCAAGCAGGACGACATCCAAATTGCTAAACTTCGCGCCCGATTCGGCAACGAAAGTGCCAGATATCTCGATATTGGCTGCGCGCGGAAACATTTCCCCCACTGGCATGCGCAACGCCTTCGGCAACGCACTCCAGTTGCCGCTTACGTGCGTCGAGAATTGTTTAAGGTCTGCAAAATGTTGGCAGCACAGCTCCTCCATGAGACCCCTGGTGTAGTATATGCCTCTCGACTGGCGGTTCATTGCGAACTTTTTCGGGTCCTTATGCCTTCGCTCGGTGACGAACGTGTCGAAAAGGCAACCGAAATCTCGGTACTGCGGACCGAGATGAGCAGCCTGGTGGTGCTTGAATTGCCAGGGCCCTCGCCCGTGCACGTCGCGAAACTTATGCAAGTGCTTCATGATGCAATCGTGCAGCTGGACCGCGGACACCTGTTTGCGCGATGCGCATTGCAGCATCTCTATGCTCTCACAACAGAGCGAAACTGATTCCGCTGCACCGTGGAGGGCGGCAAGGCTCTCCTCCTTTGCAACCACGTTGGAGAAGTACCTCTGTACGACTGGTGTCGCTGACAGCTGCTCGCTCGCAGTGGCGGCCAGCTTGTTGGTCTCGAAGATTTCAGCCGTTCTCTTGTACTCCCGAGGCCACGTCCACTGCTGCATGTACGCGTGCAGGTCTGTGTATTCCACCAGGCCCTTTTTGTTCCTCCCCGCAGCCGCCTTGGCCTTGTGCATAAATTCATCGAGATCGTACTCGAAAAGCCCAGTGATGAAATATATGTGCGGCCAATCGTACATGGTGGTGCTGATTGGCTTCGTGGCGGCATCAGCAGTGAGGTAGTGGGGCCCGTAGTGGAACCCTTTCCTGGTCTCCAACTCTGCGTAAGCAGTCTTACCCAAAACAGTTTTTGCAACCATCAGTTCTCCCAGCAAGTTTCGCACAGAAGCGTCCGAGTGCGGCTCCCAAAGGTGGCACTCCAAATTGTCCAACGGGAGGTGCCCGAATCTACCGTCCTTGGCGATGTTTCGGCACAAAGGGCATGGCACGATGCCTCGGTGGCCCATGCTACCGAGGACTTCCTTGATAGCTTTGAAGTCAGCCAATGTCCCGTAATGACGCGCAAAGAGCCTGGTGAAATCATTGGTATCGTTTTCGCTCTCGCGCAAATCCAAGCAAATGCCTGTCTTCGTCAGGTGATGAGACTCGTCATTGAAAAACATGTGTTTCAGTACATGCTTGACTAACTGCGACATGCCGCTGTCCATGGTCTCGACAATGAGCGACGGAGTACATGTAACAATGAACCACATTTCCTCCCGATGAACAAGATTTTCAAACTCAGCGAACGTCCAGTAGAAGCTCTGCACTTTGCGTGGGTCCTTCTTGGATGCAAGTGGGTTCGTGGGGCTGACCTCGTCGAAGTATATGATGAGCCTCCACGGCGTACTCGGGGAGCTGGGGAACTTCGCCAACTTTGCCTTCATAATTTGCCTGAACGGAGCGCACTCCCGAACGGTACGATCCAAGAGGGCAAACGGGTGATTGACAAATGCAATTCCAACAGTCCCGTCCTCTAGAGTGAGCTCCATCGGCTGCACCACAGGGCCGTATGGCGGTGGCTCACTAGTGAAAGCATGGCGGGCTCTGAGCTGCGAGCGCGAGCTGCTCGCGCTGGGGGGCCCGTCCGCCCTCACCCTTTTCAGAATCGCCTCAAGCCCCCGCTGCGAAACGTAAGAATCGCGATGCAGCTCATTAAGGTCAGCGCCCGCGCGCGTCATGAGCCAGGGGTGCACGCGCGCAAGGGCGCGCTGGTCGCTCGGGCCAGGGCGAGGACGGTGGCGCGTGCGCCTCCTGATCGGCGCGCGGTGCGTGGGGCGATCGCTTCATACGACACGCGTGCATACATGCGCGGAACTGAATTTGGTTATATAATGGCCTTCGGCCCATTCCGCCACCGTGCCTGGATTCGTGGACATTGGGTGGCGTTGGAGGCGCTTGGGCCGTCGCGGGGCGGTGGTGGACCGAAAGCTCGACAATCTCACATTCTGGACCGAGGGAGGCATGTCGGCAGTATGCCTCAAGTGGCATCGAATAAATACAACTTGAGGCATGTCCGTTGTATGCCTCAAGTAGTTCCGATCGGGTACCATCTGAGGCGCGTCGTCAGTATGCCTAACGTGTATGTCGGCAATATGCCTCAAGTGGTACCGAATGTGTGTCTGGGTCTCGTGTTAAGCCTTTCGGAGGTTTCTGGGAGGCAGTTTTGAAGCCTCTTGGGGGGCGTTTTGGGGCATCTGCAAGGTCGTTTGGGGGCCTTGGGGGCTGCTTGGGGCGTCTTGGGGGCCTTGGGGCACCCTGGGGCCCCTGGGGGCGACTTGAATGTTTGAATTGTTCGTCGCCCTCTTGGGCCCCTCTTGGTGCCGTCTTGGAGCCCTAGGGCTCCAAGAGCTCTTGGGTTGCATTTGGAACCATAATGGGCAATCTTGGGGCCGTATTGGGCCGTCGTCGGGCCGTCTTGGGGGCCCCTTGGGGCCTCTTGGGGCTTGGGCCGTCTCAGAGCGTCGGGAAGCCGAAAAGGCGAGAAAGCAAAAAACACAACATCGAAAACCACAAGGGGCAATCAACAAGTTTAGCCACTCGGGGCCCTCTTGGGAAGCCTCTTGGAGGCGGGCCGTCTGCGGGCGGCCTCTGGGCCCGTCTTGGGGCCATTTTGGGCGTCGTGGAGCGCTCGTTTGGCGTCTCGGGGCCTGGGCCGTCTTCGGGGCCTCTTTGGTGCCTTCTTGGCCCGTCTCGGGGCCCGCTTGAGCTCGAAACAATCACGCGGGAAATTGCAAGAAGCCCCAGGTGAACCGCGGGAAGGCCCGAGAGAATTGGAAATTGAGGCTCTGGTCCCCTTTATAATGATTCCTCACAGGACTGAGGACTGAGGCTCGGAGGATTTGACAAGGGGCATGAGGGCACTCCCACTCCGCGCCTCGCGGCACGGTGGCGGATTTAGACGCGGTTAAACGCACGCGTGCGAATGATGGAACACATTTTCTGGGATCTCCCCTCCCAGCAGTAAAACGGGCTGTACTGCAACAACGGCAGTAAATCTGTGGGCTAAGACATGCCTCTAGCTGCGCTCATTCCGACATCGACCCCAGCTGCTCGCTGTCCCCGTCCCAGCTCGAGTCCGACCCCTCATCCAACGCCGTCAGCGGCTTGGGCAGCCTCGCGGGCTCAATGCCTTGCGACAGCCTCAAGTCCGTCTGGGTGCCGACCTCGCGCGTCTCTGGCTTGGGAATGATTGACCCGACCAACTTATTCACAACCTTCTGGCACTCCACCGTCGGCAGGCCGTTGGCCCTGACGCGCGACAGCGACTGAAGGAAGAAGGTCGACTGCTGCGTGAGCATCTTCTTGAGGAGGTACACCTTCTGGGTTCCGAGCTGCCTCTCTGCCGTCGACCTCTCCTTCTTGACGGTGGTCAGCTGCTTCTGCAGCATTTTCTCCATCTCCGAGCGCACCATCTCAAACAGTCCGCAACCACGCGCGCAGCAGCTTAAACGCTAAGCGAGCGCAGAGCCAAACTGCGATGCATCATGGGATCGGGATGGGCGTGGGCTGGGGCAGGGGCGCGCGAGAATCGCGCAACCCACAGTCTGCCACGCGACACGATCAACGGATTTCCATCGGTGAAGAGCTCAGTAATAACACAATATGTCATCCTACAATAGCCGCTCTCATCTTACGGTGGTAGCGCGGCGCGCAGGGAATGGCGATGCGACGACGCTGGTAGGCTGAAAGGGCGGGCGGGTGGATGGATGGATAATCAGAGGGCTGGGGAGACAATCGGATGCAGGTGAGAAGGGGTAGGCGGGAGGTGTGACAGGAGAGAGAGAGAGAGAGAGATAGAGAGAGAGATATATAGAGGGGAATGAGATCACGATAACGAGGGAGAATGAAATGGAGCGAAAGGGAGAACGTGCGAGCGCGAGGAAGAGAGAGAGAGAGAGAGAGAGAGAGAGAGAGAGAGAGAGAGCTATATATAGAGAGAGTGGGATGGGATGTGTTCGAGGAGAAAGGGCTCTTTGTATAGAGAGGGCCTATATGTAAGGATATTGGGCAGAGAGATGGGATATATATATATATATATATATATATATATATGCGTGGGACATATAGAGGGGGAGTGGTGGCGGAAAAGGATAGCATAGAAAGTGAACGCTATGGCAAGATTGGGAATGATGGCGGGTGAACGTAATGCGAGATAAAGCGAGATAGAGAGCGAGAGAAAGAGCGGGGGAAAGAGAAATAATAAGGTTGGCAATGTTTCATCGCAAAAAGATACGGCATGCGCGGCTGCACGCGTGCACTCGCCGCGTGCACGAATGCAATCGTTGCCTAGTATTTAGCGCTGCGAGCTCCTGCAACGGCGCACGCGCCCCTACAAGCCACAGTTGACCCAGAAAGATGAGCCAATGCCGTACGCGACCTTCTGGGCGAGCTTCACATCGTCCGAGCTCAACTTTTTATCCCTGGCCTGCTTCCCACCCTCCGTGTATAGCTTGGAGGTGCATGCGCCCTTGGACGGGTATTTTGCTGCGACACTCTTGGAGAGAAACTCCTTCAGATTGAGCTTGAAGCCCTTTGGCAAATCACTCTCTGTGACGCCGCCCTTCTTGGCCTCTTTCGCCTTCTTCATCGGTGGCGGATCGGCGTCGCCCGACGAAGGGGCGGCCGATGCGGGGCGCTTTGCAGCGGAGGCCGAAGCTGCGGGGCGCGGCATGCGGCCAGCCGCTTTGCCCTTGCCTGTCGCCTTCGTGCGCAAGCGCTCCGCAGCAGATTCCTCGCTCGCATCGCTGTCGTCGGCGCAGGCGCCAGCCTTCTCGTCGACAGCTGGGGGAGCCATGGGGAATGTTCCAGCGCTGTCGTCGGCGCGGACGCCAGCCTTGGGCTCGGCCGCTTCGGTGGGCTCGGCGGCGGAGCGGCTGCCCTTCGGCTCGGGCAGGTGCGAGGCCGACGACGCGCCCGCGTCGGCGGAAGAGCGGAGGCACTGCAGCATGTTATACGGGTCCATGCCTGCACTCGTGCTAGGGAGACCCTTCATCATGCCCTGCAGGAGCATCTGGGCGCCGATCTGCCTGCAGGCTTCCGCCATGAACTGATTGGGGTCGGTTGCGGATGGAGCGCACAGGTTCAGCATGGGCGGGCTCTTCTTATTGAGGGCCAGCTGCGACTCCGCTTCTTCAGCTCCCGTATGCGCGCGCTTATAGGCGGTCGAGCTCTGTCGGACTGTTCCGAACGTCAGCTCGCGGTACTCCTTCATCGACGGCGGGTCCGTCTCGTATGCATGCTTGTAGGTTTCACTCGGGAGATCCTTGGGCGAAAGCGGAAACTCTGTCATAAACTCAAATGGGTACTTGACAGTGCCCAGCGGCGCAAGCGCCTCCTTGATGTTATTCAAATGGGCGAACCAATCTTTCCCCTTCTCCAGCGGCAGCC
>CAUYUJ010015393.1:524608-554608 GCA_963575745.1 Prorocentrum cordatum
AGTGCTTTAGGGAAGTTTCAGGACCGTGCTTTAGAGATGTTTTAGGGGCTGTGTGTTAACTTAGTGTTGTTCCAATGACCATGCTTTAGGGGTGTGTGGGTCGTGTGTTAGGGGCGTGCATTCACTCTTCGCGACTGGTTACCTTTGCACCTTTATCTTTGCGCATCTAATGCATGCGATCGCGCACGCCAATGGTTTGGGATACATCGGGCCAACATGCTATCGTTATGAAGCACGATCGAGCGTATCAGAGCTACTGGGTGTCATATTTCCGATAAGAACCGCTTGTGGCAAACGCTGTGGTGCACATGATTTGCAAGCGCAGAGTTGCACACGTGCATGCGCGCCCTGGGGCGCCACCAGCCGCAGCAACGACATAATACCTGATATGTTGCGCTATGCTACGCGTGTCAACGTGCTACGCCAATGATGAATGCGATGCCGTGCTATGTTATGCGAGCGAGCGTGATAACGTTGATGTCACGCTACGCTGGGCTGTGGGAATAATATGTGGTGCGATCTACGCAGTGCCATCAGCGCCTGACTGGGTGGCAGATCATCCGCCCTCGGCTATTTTGCCTCAAACATCGGTTGCGACATCGGCGGCCAACTGTTTGCACTTGTGCATATTGCATGTTGCAATCGGTCCCTCGGGCCGCCATGGTGAGATCGGGCTCGAGAAGCCGCTCCCGCTCGACGAGTTCGTCGAGCTCGAGCTCGAAGAGCTCGAGCTCAAGCAGCTTAAGCAGTGCGACTGTGCGGCGGTGGGATTCGGCACGGTGGATGAGGGCAGCGCGGCAGGAGCGGTGGACTCGGGGATGTTCGCTCATGAAGGGCATATTCGAGAGCAGGGCTGCCGAGGAGGCAAAGAAGGAGGAGGCGGCGCAGCGGGCGGCGCAGCAAGCTCAGGAGGCGGCGGCGAAGGAGACGTCAGCGACGGAGGCGGCGGGGCCAGCCCCAGCACATTGCGCCGCGTGCCTCATGAAGATGCTCAAGCCCACGATTCGGCCCAAGGTGAAGCACACATGCAGCCGTGCACTCAAAGGGGTGATCCCACGCTATACGCGCAGCAGTGGCAGCAGTTGCAACGCCGTCGAGCTGGGGTCGTTCAAGAAGCCCAATGGCTGCTGGCTGTTTAAATGCAGGTCTGAGTCAAAGTGGACGGCAAAGCTACCGCATGGCGTCTTACTTGACGGATGCAACAAGGTTAAAAGGAAGTTCGACCATCGCAACGTGTCTTCTGAGAAGCAGGCGTACAACGCCGTGGTCGCGTTCCTGCAGGACGCCATCAAGCGCGGGCTGGTGGAGGCGGCCCCGTGAGTGGGGGTTGTGGTTTACGCTCGCGCAGCATTTGCAATGCGTTGCACGCGTTGCAGCGGTATGTCGGTATAGGTCGGTGCGTGCGGACGTCATCGTGACGCGAAGAGCCTCCAAGCCCAAGGAGTTTGGGGGGGGTCGGGGGTGGGCGGGGGCTACTCACATGATGGGAGGAGTCTATTCGGGAAAGGTTTTCGGTTGGGGTGAGCGTACATGTTTTTTTGGGAAGGACTGTTTCTGCGATGGCCGATCTGCCTTTGATATAGTTACGTGCTGTATTATACGTGTGGGCGACTTGCAGTGTTGAGATGTCGGGGGAGGGTGAAAACATGTGTGCGTTTGGGATGGTCCTCCCTCCCTTTGGGATGGCTCGATCTACTGAATTGTCGGGAGTGTCCAACTCATCTTTGGGATGTGGGCCTTTTTCGGCCTGCGTCGGAGCCCCCCTGCCCTGGGGACACGGTTGGGCCTCCACCGCCTTGTCTCGGCGCGAGGCTTCCTTGGCACGTTGTCTGCCGCTGGGCAATCGGAAAAAGAGCGCACGAGTACGGCATCCATATATATATATATATATCAACCAGTCAATGCTCTGAGGGGCAATGTTCCACAAGTCAGGACGTCAAAAAGGCGCGCGGGTCATTCTGACCAGCACGCATACAATTGTAAAGTTTGCTGCATGGCTGCTGGCGTTCTAACTTTACCCTGAGGGCCTACTGTTTAGGGATCAGCTACATATGCTGAGGGGGGGCGGGGGAGGGTGGGGCCCACATGCAGTCTGCAGCGCCCTGTGATGGGGGGCTTAGGGGCTGCCCTGCACCACGAGGGCAATAAGGAGCCTCTGAACTGTGAAAACACTCGGGGAACAGCGATTGTCAGCAGCCCGCGGCTTCGGAAGGCGAGGCCAATCATCAGCCCCCCCCCCCCATCTCCCCCACTCCCGTCAGGTGGAGCCCAGAGGGCAAGACCCGAAGGTCGACCACCTGACGGGCGGGAGAGACGGGAGGCGATCATTGGCCCCGCGAGGGGGAGAAGAGGAGAGGAGGGGCTCCACTCTTCTGGGTCGCAGTGCGAAACATTGCACATTCGCGCCCGCGAATGTGACAGGCTTGTTTGCTACATATATCGTGGACCATGCTTCAAAGCTGTTCGGGTCGACGCGGGGCGTTCTGATCTACATGCATGTAGGCTTAGGCGTAACGCTGCATGCGGCTTGTGGTACATTATATACGTATGATTTGTATGCTGCACGAGCGTTTAACCGCGTACATGTGTGTTGATTAGCGGTGAATGTGCGATGTGTAACACCATGGCGTCGTAGACACAAATTTGTATGCATAAACGCGTATGTATGTGTACTCCGTATGCACGTGTAACAGTTGTGTGAACGGGATGTGACGAATTCGTGTGGAACATAGCACATTGCACATGCGCATCTAGACGCTTCGCGTATCCCCACCAGCCCACCCAGAAACAACGCCCATGCGAGTTGAGGTGATCAGGGAAGCGCGGGAGCACAGAGGGGGACAGCCGAACCGCGCGAAGGAGGGAGGAGGAGACGGAGGAGGCTGGATGGATGGATGAGGGAGTGGGGAGAAGGAAGATGAACAGGAGGAGGATGAGGAGGAGAAGGATGAGGATCAGAAGGATGAGGAGGAGGAGGAGGAAGGATGAGCAGGAGGGGGAGGGCGAGCAAAAGGGCCGAAGGTCTTTTGGATGCCTCTCGGAGCCTCTTGGGATATATCTTGGGCGCATCTTGGGTGCATCTTGGGGCGCCTTTGGGGTCTCCTAGGGCGGTCCTGGGGGTCTCTTGGGCGTATTGGGTGCCTCGGGGGTGCCTCTGCGGTCCTCTTGGGGGCCTCTTAGGGGCATCTTGGAGCATCTTGGGGCTTTTTGGGGCCTCCTGGGGCCACCTTGGGGGCCTATGGGGGCATCCTGGGCGCCTCTTGGGGCCATCTTGAAGGAGGTCGATCAAAGAAGAGGGGGGCTTTAGTTAGCGTTGCCCCTCCAGAGCTTCTAAAATCGCATCCTGGACCCCTCTTGGGGCGCTCTTGGAGCGCTCGTGGGCGCTCCTGGGGCCGTCTTGGGGCTCTCTTGGGCCCCTGTTGGGGCTCTGGGCCCTCTTGGAGCCATCTTGAGGCATCGGATGGCCATCGGAAGCGAAAAGGCGAGAAGCCGAAACTCATTGGTGTTCCTTAGGCTTTTTGAAGATTTTGGCCGCGTGGGGGGGCTTCTCGGGGAGCTGTTTGGCCTCTTGGTGCTATCTAGGAGCGGTCTTGGGGCCTCTTGGACAATCTTCGGAGCCATATTGAGGCATATAAGGCTATCTTGAGCCATCTTGGAGCTCATCTTGGGCTCTCCGAGGCGCTCTTGGAGCCATCCCAACCTCTCGCGGAACGCCCCGTCCAGGTCCAGGGGAGGGGCTAGGGGGAGGGGTAAACCCCTCCCCGAAGGAGAAGAAGGAGGTTGGAAGAGGAAACTCCTTAAACCACCTACGACCAGAGGGCTGGTGGGATTAGATATACATGCGAAGCGGACGCTAGTCCCAGATGCATTATTTAGAAACCACACAAACACCAGCCTCAGCGCATAGGTGCCGACCACGACAGCGCAAGCCGTCGCGGTCTGCACGCAGCCGCATAATGCTGCAACGGAACGCCGATCGGCTCGCGAGCCAATACGCGGACGCCGATTAGTGCGTTGAGGAGTTGTGCGCACACATCCCGATCGGCGAACGTCGAGCGGCGCGCGCGCCTCGAGCGACGCCTCGCCGCGCCAGCGAAAACGCGGAGCACGTTGCCACCCCGACCATATCGACACACCCCGTTCGCGCAACCCCTCCACCATGCATTCCTCCACAATGCAACGCTCGCAGCTGCTGACGGTTGGGTCTTTCGGTCCCCACCACACCTGTTTCGCCGCCTCCTCCGCGGCCTTGAGCTCCTCGCCCATCGCAATGGTTTCCTCGCGGGACATGAAGGCCCTCTCGCGCGCGAGCTCGAGCGCGCTGATCGCCGCATTCCAGCGATCGGCGGCGGCATCGCGCTCGATCCAAGCTGCCTCCCAGGCCCGCATGCTTGGAATAAACGTGCCAGTGTCGGCGACCTCAAACCGAGCACGGGCCGCCGCAACCCTGCGCCAGGCCGCGACCGCAGTCTCCTCCTCCATGGCGAGATCGTCAAGCCCCCTCCGCAGCTCGTCAAGCTCGGCATCGCTTGAGGATGGGCTCGGCTCGCCCGCGGCATCTGCCTCCGCGGCGTCGGGCCCTGCCGAGGTATCGGCCGCCGACGCCGCTGCCTGCGCGACCTCGGTCGCCGCCGAAGCATCTGAGGCATGCCATGCAGCGGAATCCCGCGAAGCGGGGTTCGCTTTCGGTCGAAGCTGCAGGATCGCGGGCGACGGCGCTCTGGCTTTCGGACGCGGATGAATCTGGATTGGAGGATGGGCGGGCGGTCGTTGAAATGGCGGCGGGCGGTTGCCCCCAAGCCGCGGCGAGTAATTAGGCGGCGGTTCAAACGGATGCTGCGGCGGCATGATAGCAGTCGCAGTCGCGCGCGTGCCCGCTGTGTCTCGGCCGAGACGGCTGTGCGCGGTCGCACCATGCCCCCCCGTGCCCTCGCCCATCGCACCACCGCTTGCCGCCCCCGCCCGCGTTCTGCCCTCTGCCCCATGGTTCCTCACCGCCCCCTATGGTTCTCCCTGCAAGTGCAACGCATGCAGCGCAGCAAACTCCACCATACATAAGGCCCCACAGACGAGTAGGGATGAGGACGGTGAGAAGGGATACTAACAGGGGGGGCTGCGGATTGAGGGTGGGGGGGAGGCGAGAGGCAGGTGCGTCATGCCCGCGATTCAGGGGGTTTAGCTAGAGGGCCCTGGATTGGCGTGGGCACACTGTACGTTACCACGTACTCGTGCGGCAAATTTGGCATGGCACGCGGCATCTGTGGGCGTGCGTGATCCCAATCAGGCAATTCTGAAATGCGCGCGCGCAGTCACGACTGGAACCAAACAGAATCGCACGACCCTCGCATGCCCTCAAGATTAGCCAGGTCATGCAACCCTGCGACCTTGCACGCGTGAGCTAGATTCTGCTGCGCAGCACCAACTATTACATGTATGCGTGGCGCGCGGTGCAAGGCGCCGACTATCACACTATGGGGGAAGCTATGAAGTAGAACGTGCGCGGTTGTATCAGCTCGGGCGCAGTGCAGCTATCATGGTCGGCGCCGCGCGCGCGTGAAGCTGGCGCCGTGCGCCGAAGCAACGCAGTGCAACTCAGTGCAACTCACGTGTTGGCTGGTGAGTGTATTTGTTGGTGCTATTATGGTTTTATCATGCAATCATGCTATCGGCAATCGCATGCAATTCAGCCCAATTGAAATCATGGTGTTTTGTTGGTGTGTGTGTGTGCTGTTGGTTTTGGTGTTTGATGTTGACAGTGCAATGCAACTCAATGCACAAGCGCGCAAATGATTTGATTGACGGTTTTTTCTCAAGCAGTAGCCGCGCTGCTCGCGCGGCAGAGCGTGAACATGCGCCAGGCGTGCCCGCCACCCGCATCCGTGAACTGGCCCCAGAACTCGAAGAAGCTCCACTCGAGGTAGGCTACCATCTCGTCGTCGGCCGCGTCGTACAGCTCCTGGATCTCGCCGCCCGCGGCCACGTGCCTGGCCATGATCCGCGCGAGCCTGGCGTGGCGGTGCCTGCCGAAGCACCCGTAGTCCTTCACGACCTATAAAGGTCGCGGTGCGACGCGCCCCCGCCACCGCCAAGGTGCATGCCACGACCCGTAGTTCCCCTCGCCGCCATCCTTACCCCCGAATCCCCCCCCCCCCCCACTCACCACAGCCGTCATCGGCATCATCATCCGCGTCAACGTCCCATATCGTCACCCCCTCCCCCACCCTGCCCACAACGTCGTAGTCATCCTCGTCATCGTCAGTATCGTCGTTCCCGCCCTATCCCACCCCATACGGGTCATGGACACACCTCGGCGGTGATGATGGCACGCGCCAGTGACCCGCCTCACCTGGTCCAGCGTGCCCACGTCCAGGCAGTCCTCCATAGACATCATCGCATCCATCTCGTCGGCGACGGCGACGGCGGCGGAGCCGTTCAGCTTGGAGTCGTAAAAGTCCAAGTCGCGGAAGGCAACGATGTTGAGCTCCTCCAGCTTGTGCTCTATCTTCTTGGCCTCGACGTCGATATCCACGGCGATATTGTTCTTCGCGACCGTGCCCGTCGCGCCCTTGGTCCCGCCCTTGCCCGTCAGGTGCGTGCTGCTGCCGCCCGAGCCTGTTGAACCCGTGCCCCTCGATCTGGCAGCCGAGCCTGTCTTCTTGTTGCCCTTGGTGCTCTTGCCATTAGCCTCGTCTGTGGGCTTACTGCCGCCAGTGCCCTTGGCCTTCGAGCCGTACGTGCGCCTGCCATTCCCACCGCCATTGTCCTTTGCCATCCAGTCGTCCTTGTCCCAATACTTTGCGCCATTCGCCTCGTCCGTGGGCGTCCTGTCGTCAGTGTCCCTGGCGTTCGAGCCGTACGTGCTCTTGCCCCACCAGCCGTCCTTGTCCGTGTCCTTCCAGCCGTCATTGTCCCAATACTCAGCGCTATCTCGCCAGTGGCCTGTGTGCGCGCGACTGGCATGGTAGGAGCTGGCGTCGCGCTTGTCTGCGGCCTGGTAGCTGCCGCCTCTGCCCGCGCCACGGCTGCCGTGGCCCGAGCCCTTCTCGCGATCGTAGTAGTCCGCCGAAGCATGCGTCTTGCGGCCACCGCCCCGAGCCCGCTTGAAGGCTGCCTGTGCGTACCATGGCCACTTATTGGAGTCGACCGCGCCGTGCGCGTCCTCGTCGGCCGTGCCATAGTCGTCACCGTCGTCACGGCCGTGCGCGCCACTGCCGTACTCGCCAGGCTGCCGCTCGTCCTCGTCCTCGAGGCCAACTTCGTGCAAGTGCCGAATGCGCTCCCACTTCTCGTCCGACATCCGCCCGCCGCACTCGGGATCGGAAGGCTGAATGCGTTCGGAACGCGCAATGCGTTCCCACTCGGCGTCCGAAATCCTCCAGCCGCGCTCGCCGCGCGGGTACTCGTCCTCGCTGTCGATGCCCTCGGTGTACGTGCCGTAGTGGTTGTGGCGCTGCCAGCGCCAGCTGCTGTCCGCGCCGTGCTTCTGCCGCTTTGCCGTGCGCACGTCGCCCTCAGCAGCAGGAGGCTGCACGACGTACGCGCCTGGCGCTGGCGCCGAGCTGGGGCCCACCGTCACCGTAGGCTGCACCGCCACGTACGCTCCTAGTGGCACGTGATGCTGCACCGCCACGTTAGGCTGCTGCACCGCCACGTTAGGCTGCTGCACCGCCGCGTTAGGCTGCACCACCGCCACGGGAGGCTGCAATACCACGGTAGGCTGCACCGCCACGTTAGGCGGAACCACCACCAAGTATGTGGCCATCGCCGCGACCAGGCGTGCCGCCGCGCGCAAAGATGCGCGGCACGGGGGGCACGCGGCGGGCGCGTAGTCGCGCCGAGACATGGCGTGACAGCCACGCTCGGCTCGAGCCAAAATGGATACGGACTGTGGGCGACCAAGACGCCCCAAGCTTTGTCGAGCTTACGAGCTGTCATCGATACTAGCATGTCCAAGACGCCAAAGACGCCCAAGACGCCCCCATGACGCCCCAAGACGCCCCAATACGTCCACGAATACGCCCCAAGACGCCCCAAGACGCCCAAGACGCCCCAAGACGCCCCAAGACGCCCAAGATGTCCAAGGCGCCCCAAGACGCCCCTAACGCACTTAAGGCATCCCACGACGCCCGAGACATCCCCACCAAACGTTTGCACGCGCACGGCACTACACGGCACGTCACACCACGCACGCAGTTGTCACTGACACGGCCACCGCGGAAGCAGCGCACGGCCATTGGGGGTGGCGGCTGCGTTTTACGCCAATATGGGTAGCTCGGGGGCAATTCGGGACCATTGATGGAGCGTTTCGAGAGGTGATATATCGGATGGTTGACACATACCCCCCCCCCCGCGGGGCACACCTGGGGCCCCGTGACGGCGGTCAGGGCGCAGCCCACAACACTCATGATGCGATGAAGGATGTGCGATGAGGGGCAGTGCGAGAGGCGAGGTGCGAGTGCGATGGGACGCTGAAAATGATGACAGAACGATGCGCGAGAGCGCCAAACATGACCAGATGCGCGTGTGCCAGCACGTACCGAACCAGTTGCCTCCAGATGTCGATCTGCAGATTTGCAGATCGACATCTGGATTTGATCGCCCTGCGATCCTCGAGGATCGTGGTTCGGTTCATGCCAGCGGCCATGCCCCCGCCCCTCCAGGGTGGTTTCGCGAGTCCAATCGGGCCGATGCTCGAGGTGTTCTGGCCGTCGGGTGGGCCTCGCCACCACAGCTGGGAACGGCTCGGGAACTCTTGTGTGGCTGGACTCCTGGACGGGTCTGAGGGGCTGTTCTGGGAGATGGGGGTGGCGACGACGGCGATGGCGGCGACGACGACGACGACGCAGACGACGCCACCGACGACGGCGACGACGACGACGGCGGCGACGGCGAGTGGGGGGGGGCGTTGCCGACGAGCGACGACGACGCCGCCGCCGCCGACGACGACGCGATGTTGAGCAGACGACGGCGCGCGACCTCACGCGATGGCATCCGCAAACAGTCGACGCGACACGCCGCGTGCAAACGAGTGCGCCCCCGCGCGACCTTACGCGGGCAGCTTACGCGCGACCGCCAATGACGACGACGATGACGATGCCAAGGACGAGGGCGGCGTCGACGGCGGGAGGCAAGGATGAGAGAGGCACAAGGGTTTCAAGAATCGCCCCAGCGAAGGCAGTCCCACGCAACCTGTGCTGAGCCGAATTCTTCGAACTCATCCCAGTGATTCTGGAACAACCACTCGATGTACTTGTGCACGTTGCGGTCGGCCGACTGTCTCACTGCATTCAGATCGCCACCATTGGCAACATGCTTGGCCATGAGCCTCGCGATCCTGACGTGTCGTCCACCTCGCTTCATCTTCTCCGTCCGAACGGTAGGCGGAGTCCCCGACACTTCGTCTTCCAGCAGCACTGGGGCCACGTGATCCTCGCCTGCGTGCTGCACCGCCATCATGACGATGACGCCAGCATCGCTGAGCAAATCCTCCACCTTGCTGAGCTGCTGCTTGAGCCACGGCACCTTGCCATCGTCGTCCATGCTGTGCTGACGACGGCGCTTGTGGGCTGTGCCGCCCTCGTCCCAGCCGTGATCGTCGTACTTGGCGCTTGTGGGCTGTGTCGCCCGCGCCCCAGCCGTGAGCGCCCCGCTGCTGTACTCGCCGCTGTGCTCGCACGTGTCGCCAACGTTCGGCTCGCACTTGACGCCACCGTCGCCACTGCTGCACTCGCCGCCACTGCCTTCGACCGCGTCGCCAACGTTCGGCTCGACCTCGCCGCCACAGTCGCCAGTCGTACTCGCAGTACTCGGCTGCGCCGCCACCCCGTCGTACTCGCAGTACTCGGCTGCGCCGCCCGTGTCGTGCTCCTCCGTCGGCTTGCTGTCCTCGCGGCCACCTCCACTAGCCCACTTCGGCTTCGGTGGTGTCGCCACAAAACTGTCTTCTGTCGCCGTGGCACTGGCCGTGCCACTCTGGCCGCCTCCAGTCCGTCGACCTGGCATTGGCTTCGCCTTCGGCCACGGGGCGCAGGCGAACGGGGCGGCGCTATCCACGGCATCGGAGGGGCGATTACGCCAGCCCCACTTAACAGCCAGGCGCGGCGCGGGCTCCTGATACTCCCTGATCCCGCTGCTGGCTGCCACGGCGTGCAGCCTGTCGTACTCCTCCTTTGTGATGGTGACCATCGGGGGCTCCTGCTGGGGCGAGGCGGCCGACCCTGCGCATGGGCTCGCCGTCGGGCGCGGGACCGCGCGCTGGGGCTCCCGCGGGCGAGCCGTGGACGCGGCCGTCCTAGATGACGGCCTGGCCCTCTGCGACGGGCGGGGAGGCTCGGCCATGGCCCCGTCTTGAGCCAAAATATGGCTACAGGGTAACGTTGTTATCAATATTATAACAATATTTGCCTAAACCAATGAACCGATATTAAGACGGGGGGTGCGACTTGGCCCGCGGGGGCGCGGTTCCGGAACTGGGCCGCCGCGTCAATTGGTGACGGCGGCGGTGCTTTTATCTTCGCGCCCTCGATCGTGGCGCTTCCTTATTCACGCATATACTTGTGAGCGCCATATATTGCCTTACATATGTTTCTATCGTTGCACACCATACCTTGACACTGTATATATTCGCGCATCGTGCTTATCATTGTGTTAGCTTAACACATCCACATTGTTTTTATCTCCGCGCATGCTGATGATTGGGAACTTGAGTGATGACACTCGCTGTTTTCTCGCGCGTGAATGTGCGAGTTATGCAGGCGGCACCACTTGTTTCGAGCCGCGTCCAGAGGCGGAGCCACGGCGACGAGCCGCGGCGCGTGCGCTGTTCGATGCGGACCCGCGGCGACCAGCCCTGGCGCGTGAACTATTATATATAAGTCCTTATTTGAATATAGGTGTATATCTAGTGGCCGTCGGCCCATCCCGCCACCGTGCCGGGATTCGTGGACATTGGATGTTGTTGGAGGCTCCTGGGCCGTCGTGGAGCGGCGGCGGACCGAAAGCGCGACAATCTCAAATTCTGGGCCACTGGGGGAATGTCTGCAGTATGCCTCAAGTGGTATCGAATAAGTACGACTTGAGGCACGCCCGTTGTATGCCTCAAGTAGTTCCGATCGGGTGCCACCTGAGGCGCGTCGTCAGTATGCCTAATGTGTTACCAAACAAATTCCCTTTAGAGGCATGTCGGCAATATGCATCAAGTGGTGCCGAATGTATGTGTGTCTGGATCTCATGTTACGCCTTTCGGGGGTCTCTGGAAGACAGTGTTGAAGCCTCTTGGGGGCAGTTTTGGGGTATAGTCTTTTGTGGATTCTTGGGGGCTGCTTGGGGCGTCTTGGAGGCATCTTGGAGGGCCTGGGGGCATCTTGGGGCACTCTTGGGGCCCCCTGGGGTTTCTGGGGGCGAACCACTTGATTGTTTTAATTGTTTTGACGCCCTCTTGGGCCCCTCTTGGTGCCGTCATTGAGCCCTCTTGGGCCGTATTGGAGCCCTCTTGTGCCGTATTGGGGGCCGTCTTGGGTCGTCTTGGGGCTGTCTTAGTTAGGGCTTCTTGGGGCCGTCTTGGGGGTGCTATTGGGCCGTCTCAGAGCGTCGGGAAGCCGAAAAGGTGCGACAGCAAAGCTCATTGAAAAACGCAATGGGAAATCAACAAGTTTAGCATCTCGGGGCAATCTTAATCCCACCAACCCTCTGGGCGTAGGTGGTTTAAGGCGTTTCCTCTTCCAACTTCCTTCTTCCCCTTCGGGGAGGGGTTTACCCCTCCCCCCCACCCCCTCCCCTGGACCTGGACGGGGCGTTCCACGAGGGGTTGGAGCGTCCAAGATGGCCCAGGATTGCTCCAAGAGCGCCTCGGAGAGCCCAAGATGAGCTCCAAGATTGCTCAATACAGCTTCAGATGCCCCACGATGGCTCCGAAGATGGTCCAAGATGCCCCGTGACCGCCCCAATACGGCTCCAAAAGGCCAAATAGCTCCCCAAGGAGGCTCCCCAATAAGCCAAAATCCTTCAACAACCTACGGAAAATCAATGATGTTCTGCTTCTCGCCTTTTCGCTTCCGATGGCCATCCGAGACCTCAACATTGCTCCAAGAGGGCACAAGAGGGCCCCAAGAGGGGCCCAAGAGAGCCCCAAGACAGCCCCAAGAGCGCCCAAGAGCGCTCCAAGAGCGCCCCAAGAGGGCCCCATAATGCGATTTTAAAGGCTCTAGAGGGGCAACGCTAATGAAAGCTCCCCTCTTTTTCTATATATCTCCTCCAAGATTGCCCCAAGAGGCGCCCATGCGGCTCCAAGAGGCCCCCAAGATTGCCACAGGAGGCCACCCCAAAAGCCACCAAGAGGCCCCAACGATGCCCCCAAGAGGACCCCATAGGCCTCTCCGATGCACCCAAGGCGCCCAAGAGACCCCCAGGACCGCCAGGAGACCCCCAAGGCGCCCCAAGAGGCCTCCAAGAAGCGCCCAAGAGAGATCCCAAGAGGCTCCGAAAGGCATCTACAAGACCTTTGGCCCTTTTGCTTGCTCTCCTCCTCATCATCATCCTTCTGCCCCTCCTTCCTCCTCCTCATCCTCCTCCTCCTATTCATCTTCCTTCTCTCCACTCCCTTATCTATCCATCCAGCCTCCCCCGTCTCCTCATTCCTCCTTCGCACGGTTCGGCTGTCTCCCATCTTTGCTCCCGCACGTCCCTGATCACCTCAACTCGCCTGGGCGTTGCTTCTGGATGGGCTGGTGGGGATACGCGCAGCGTGAGGAATTGGGAGGGCCCTTAGGGGCCTCTTGGGCGGTCTGTGCGGCATATTGGCCCGTATTGGGGCCATATTGAGCGTCTTGGAGCGCTCATTGGGTGTATTCGGGGCCTCTCGGGGCCTTCGTTGCCAGTCGTGAGGCCCGCTTGGGCCCGAAAACGCCACGCGGGAAGCTGCGAGAAGCCCCAGGAGAACCGCGGGAAGGCCCGAGAGAATTGGAAATTGTGGTTATGGTCCCCTTACTGAGGACCGAGGCTCGGAGGATTGTACACGGGACCTGAGGACACGCCCACTCCGTGCCGCGCGGCACGGTTGCGGATATACATACACAAATATAGGCATATACGCATACAAATGCATGTACGTGCATACCAACGCATTGCATCGGTGACATTGCTCGCAGCATATCCCGTTACGTCCGCGGTCATTTGTTGCTCTAACTTGCATTGCGTTTCGGCGCTCGCGCCTCTTACCGACTCAAGCCGCGCGCGCGCGCGCGCGCGAGATGTCAGGCGTCGCCCTTGCAGGCGACCCTCCAGAGAGTCCACCAGGGTCGCCGATATCTCCGCCGCCTGGCGTCAGCGCCGCCGCTCTTGCAGGCGACGCTCCTGCGCGCGACGCGCCTGCAGGCGACGCTTCCTCGGGCTCGCACGCGGGCGAAGGGATGTCGTCGGAGCCCGCGGAGGCTGCCCCTTCGGTTGACGACAGGCGCAAGCGGAGCATCACGCGCACGTATTCTGCGATCGCCGACATGCCCGAATCTGCTCGGAACACGTTCAACATGATGCAGTCTGATGACGGCCCTTCCAATACAAACATGACACGCTCGATACGTTATAAGATCACGTACACCATCGAAGATGCAGTGGTCTTCGAGGACTCTGACTGAGATTCCTGCACGATCGAGCGGCACAGGCCATTCGGTCTCTTCGGTTGCAGCATCGGATGTTGCGTGACAGCAAGTGTCGCGGAGCATTCATTGATTCGTCTGTCGTGCACTCGTGAACTTTTGTGTGGCTGCTGCGTCGGGTACTCTGCGGCACGAGCAAGTGCGCTGCTATGCGCTATGGTGTACTGTTCTGCGGATCACGTTTCAACGACGACCGTCAGCGACGGAACCCATGTGTAACTTGGGGGAGGATGTAACAGTGATAACAACATGCGCGCGCCTGGGGTTGTGAGGGGCGGCGGTGGTCGTGGGAGGGGGAATGTGGGGGAAGGCATCAGCAGCTCTGTATTGCACCCCCCCCCTGTCCGTAGAACTGATTCTCTCGAAGGCAATCCTCGATCGCTCTTTCAGAGCGCCCGACCCGAGAGCCGCCCCGCGCGCCCTACTCCCCGACCGCCTCGATGGCGCAGCGCTCGAGCTTGGCGTGCAGGGGCGTCGCTGGCGCTCGGGCGTTCGTGGACAACATGTGGGTCGACGGCATTGATGCAGAGACTGGGTGGATCGATCCCGCCATTTGGGAACGGTTGTCTCCATCTGACAAGGAGCGGTACTACGAGCTTGTGCAGAAGATGCTGGCCCAGCGCAACTCCGCCCATGGGCAGCCCAGCGACGGCGACGGCGCGCAGCAGGACAACGTGCAGCAGATCGGCGACGGCGCGCAGCAGGACAACGTGCAGCAGGACGGCGATGGCGCGCAGCAGGACAGCGCGCAGCAGGACGACCAGCACGACGACGGTGCCACGCTCCACGGCAGCGCTCAGCCCAGCGTGCAGCATGACAACGGCGACCAGGGCAGTGGCAACCGTGCCGTGGCTCAGCAGTACGATGGCCAGGGCGACGATGATCAGACGGGCAGTGGCAAGGACCAGCACTCCGACACGCAGCACGACAATGGCCAGCAGGCCGTGGCTGAGATCTACCCCAGTGCACAACGGCGCCACCGCAGGATGTTCCAGGCGCAGGCTGTCTTGAGTGACCTGTACACGGACCTGAGCACGATTGAGAAGAAGATCGACGCGCAGGATAAGATGATCAGCTACTTGGCCGAGAAGATGAAGAACCTCGAGAATCAGATCTGAGGCGGCCACTAGGCGCGCGCGCCTAGAAAAGGGCGCTCCTTGCGCCCGAGCGCATACAGAGCGCTCCTTCGCTCAACCGCGGGACGCCGCCCCCCTGCGAGTCGAGCGCGCTATGCCATTCCCGCGGGCATTCGTGCCGCCTGCGAGATGAGAAAAAAAACAAAACAAAACGCGACCGCGCGATGCATCCGCGGGCGCGCGCGCCGCCCCTGCACAGATCTCCCGCGGGCACGCGTGATGTGACGCGGGTGCCACCTTTCGTGCAAGCCTCGGTCATCGACTCTCGAGTCTCGGACCGCTAACATCGAGCCCCGATCCTCCCCTCACAACTCGATCGATCATCGAGCCTCGAGTCGCATGCTCGATCCTCGAGCTTAGATCATCGACCCACCTCGAGCCTCGACCCTCGATCCTCGAACCTCGAACCTCGACCCTCGATGATCAAATCTTGAACCTCGAGCCTCGAACCTACATCCTCGAAGCTCCATATGCGAACCTCGGTCCTCGATCATCGAACCTCGACCAAGCAACGAGCTTCTCAGCAGGTATGGGGTCCCCCACTATGTACGATCCACCCGAAAATAGTTAGGGCCCTGACTCGCCAAGTAGAATCACACTCTCAGACGTAGATCGGATCTAAATACAATAGGTCAGCACCACCCCTCCCCATGTACATATAGCAATTCCAGCACCGAACGTAGATGCTGCTTCAGAGCAGGTGGATAAGGACCTCCCAACGCGCGTGGAAGACGATCCCAGCAATCCTATAATACTCTCACGACAAGTGCGTCGGGAACTCCCCACAATATATATAAACCGATAATCAACGAGACGATATGGCACCTTCCGACCGACACGTATATATGGCACTCCCAGCAGTGAACCCACCTCTGGGCGCAGGTGGTTTATGGCGTTCCTCTTTCCAATATCACTCCTTTCCCAGCTCGGGAGGTTTACGCCCTCTCCCCTCCCCCCCGCCCGCTCACCCGCCCACCCCACGCACGCGCACGCGCACGCGCACACGCATACACACACACAGGCACACTGCGTCTAGAGGGGCTCCCCGCGAAGGGTTAGAGCGCCCATGCTGGCTCAATGGATTTGCTCCAAGAGGGCCCCAGATAGCCCAGATGGCTTCAAGATTACACAACAGACATCAAGATTGCGCCTCCGACATGCATCCAGGCTCCAATGCGGCTCCAATATACGGTTTCAATTGCAATCTGGGCCCTCCAGGACCACCCTCCCCCTCAACAAAGATGCAACAATTGCACCAAGATCAAAGGAACATCAATGTTGTTTGCTTTGTCGATCGTTGTCTTCCGATGCGCTCTTGAGGCGTCAGGATGGCCCCAATATGGCCGAATGGAGCCCCAAGACGCCCAATATGCTCCCACGAGCTCACATACTATAGCGCTCCAAGAGCGGCCCGCGATCGCCCAATGCGCCTTTTTTGAGCATCCGAGAGGGGGCGGGGTGGGGTGGAGGGGCGGCGTGCGTGTGTGTATGTGTGTGTGGCAGCGACTGCCCCAAGAGGCATCTCAGAGTCACAAAACAACTCCTGATGCCCACCTCCCCCCCCACCCACCTCCCCCACCCCCCCACCCACCCACCCACCCCACCCACCCCCACCCACCCCCCCACCCACCCCACCCCCCGCACCCCACCCCCACCACCACCACCAGACCATCACAACACACACACACATACACACACACACACACCCTCTCCCCCCCACCCTCTCCCCCCCCCCTCTCCCCCCCCTCACCACCGCCCCTCCCCCCCCCCCCCCCCCCCCCCCCCCCCCACCCACCCCACCCCACAACCCCACCCCACCCACCCACCACCCCCCCCCCCCCTCCCCCACCCACCCCCCCCACCCACCCACCTCCACCCGCCGCCCCACCCACCCACCACCACCACGCCCCACCCCCACCCCACCCCAACAGAGCCCCAATATGGCCACCAATAACGCTGTGAGAGGACCCCAATTTAAGGGAGCCCATGACTCCAATGGGCATCAGAGAAAACGTTTCCGAGGCGGTTGTTAACCTGCCTGCTCTCACCGCCACCGTCATCACCTGCAGCAACAACATCAGCACCACAATCTCCAGCGACAGCACTATAGCAGCAGCGGCAGCACCATCAGCACCACCACCACTGTCAGCATCAGCACCAGCAGCAGCATCGGCAGCAGCACTATCAGCAGCACCAGCATCACCACGATCAGCAGCAAACGCATTAGCAGCATCACCAACACCAGCAGCACGAGAACCATCACCGCCAGTAGCAGAAACAACAGCAGCACCACCACCAACAAAAACAGCAATACCAGCACCAGCAGCAGCACCAGCAGCAGCACCAGCAGCAACGCGAGAACCATCAACGCCATCAGCAGCAGAATCAGCACAACCAGCAGCAGCACCACCAGCAGCAACACCACCAGCGGCAATAACACCAGCAGCAGCACCAGCAGCACCTGCCCAGCAGCAGCACCACCACCAGCACCAGCAACATCACCAGCAGCACGAGAACCAGCAACACCAGCAACATCACCAGCAGCAGCAGTGCCAGCAACAGCAACAGCACCCGTAGCAGCATCCGCACCCTTCGCTACCACAGATATCTCAATTCAGCGGTATTGCCCGCGCTGTCGCACTATGTGGGTTTATTCAGCCCTTCTCCCGTCAGCTCTCCAGGAGATTGTTCCTGGATGGGCTGGTGGAGATACGCAAAGCGTCAATAATTGGCAATATACGTAGATCGGTCTTCGCCGTATGTTGAATCTCGCTCCGATATATGTGATACATTATTATATGTATATGAATCCAACTCCTCCTCCACCGAACCGCCGCCCAATGAAGGGCAATATGCGAATGGCCGCGTCGGCCACCGCGGCGGCCGCTGGCCACCACTAAACAAAAGAGTGCCTGGCGGCGCATTGGCCATGGGTTGTTGATATCACCATCCTCCATATTCGAGAGAGGGAGAAAGAGATAGAGAGAGAGAGAGGGGGACTGCATATATGTGTATATATATATACACATATGTATGTGTATATATATATATGGCTCCAAGACTGCCCCAAGACGGTTCCAAGTGCCCAGGCCCTTCCGAGAGCCACCCCGAGAAACCCAAATTTGGTACGAAACCTGAATGACACAAACGTAGCGTTGCCGTCTCGCCTTCTCTCTTCTAGTGAGCTCTTGAGGCTCCAAGGTGGCCCCAATATGGCCCAATGCGATGGGAACAGGGTGGCGGGGGGGCGGGAGAGGGGGGTGGGGTGAGGTGGCGTGGGGGGTGAGGGGGCGGGGCGGGGTGGGGGGGCGAGGGGGCTGAGGGGGGGGAGGGGGGGGGGGGGGGGGTGCGGAGAAAGGGGTGGTGGGGTGGTTGTTGGAATTGGGTTGGAGAGCGGGGAAGAGGGGGGGAGGGGAGGGGTGGCGGATGGTGGGGGTGGGGGGTGGGGAGGAGAGGGGGGGGGGGGGGGGGGGGGGTTGGTTGGGGAGGATGGCGGGTGGAGGGGGTGTGAAAGGGGGTGGAAAGGGGGGGGGGGGTTGCAAAAGCGCAAATGCGTTTTCAGTTTTTTTCTGGAAACAATGTGGGCAAGATTCCCCCGAGGGGCTTCTCGCGCCCCTCGCAATAGCCGCAAGATGGCACCAAGACCAGGTCAATCAATTGGGCCGCACCGTGGGCCCCACGAGAAATCAACGACAAGCCCGATATCGGCCCAAGAGGCCCCCGAGAAAACGTGCCCGAGGCGACTCTTAAACTGCATGATTCCACCGTTGCCGCCATCACCAGCAGAAGCATGAGCAGCAACGCCACAACCACCAGCAACCGCATTTGCATAAGCATGAGCACCATCAGCACCACCACAATCACCAGCACCAGCAACACAACCAACATCAGCACCGCCACCAGCACCCGCAGCAGCATCAGTTGCAGCACAAACGTCAGCATCACCAGCACCAACAGCAGCGCCACCAGCACCCGCAACACCACGAGAATCAGCAACACAAACAGCAACACCAGCAGCAGCATCACCACCACCATCAGCAGCAACACCAACACCATCGCATAAGCAGCGTCACCAGCTGCAGCAGCATCATCATCACCACAAGCAACAGCACCAACACCATCACCGACTTCACGAGAAAAAGCCACCCGCGCGCGCGCGGGTGACCATGGTGACCCGCGCGCGCGCGCGCGCGAGCGCGCGCGTCGGAGTTCAGTATTGCGCGCGCGTCGGGGTTCTGTATTGTCCACAATAAAAGGTTACATATAATGTCACAGGCTGAATTCAAACTTTTTGCTGTTCCCTAAAAGGGGCGCGTTGGCTTGTCTATTGTGGACAATACAGACCTCCGACGCGCGCGCGCGCGTTAATGAGTTTGTCCACAAGAAAAGCCGACATACAATTCCAAAAATTGAATTCAAAAATTATGTTGCGTTTTAAAGAGACGGGCGCGTCGACTTTTCCAATGTGGACAATACAGAGCTCCGACGCGCGCGAGTTGAGAGTTCTAAGATATTGTCCGCAACATGTGATTCCTCTAACTGAATTCAACATTTCTGTATGTCTTTAAAGAGTCTTGGTTTAAGTGACTTTCCAACTCTCATGGCTCGTGGCTCATGGTGCCATTGTGGTTTTTGTGGTTTCATCGAAGAGCACGCATGGTGGGCATCTCCCAAGATACATCGTAGCTTCCCGCAGCGGAACCCATAAATTCCCAAATGGGACACATAGATTCCTGCAGGTGTACCCATAGACCCCCGATGCAGAAACCATTATATAGTTCCCGACGGGAACCCAACTCCCGCTCGTGAACCCATATAATCTTTCCGCAAGGGAACCCGTATATTCCCAGAGAAGCCTTAGATTCTTGCAGGGGGCGCCATATATTCCCGCATGGAAACTCATGGACACCCAATATACATCCCCGAAAGTCCGAAGGGAGCCCATAAGTTCCAAGCCCTTGCCCTTGTCCTTCTCCTCCTCCCCTGCTGGCATCATATTTTTCGTCATTGCCCTCCTCCTTCTCCTCTTCACCCAATGTCAACCCCTGTTGCGGCCATGTGGTGATGCGCGTGACGCGCCAGGACCCATGCGCAAGGTCCAAGCGCGCCAGTCTATCGGCATCGAACGCCCAACCGCGTACAACAAGGCAAAATTCCCCGCGCGCGTGGACGCGCGCGCTAAAATGAACCCTCAACGGTGACCGAACGGATTTCGGGTGACCCGCGATCGCGGGTGACCCCCGCGCTCGCGCGGGGAGTTCTGTATTGTCCACAATGCAGAAGCCGACGTGTACTTCCAAGAACTGAACTCAAAACATCTGTGTCCCTTTAAAGAGGCCAGCGGGGCGTGCAGGCTTTGCTTATTGCGCGGGTCTTTGCACCTGCGGCCCCACATAGAAACGTCGTCGTCGGTCGGCACGTCGGTCGGTCGGTCGTCGTCGTCGTAGTCGTTGTCGTCGGTTGCCGTCGGCGCGGGTCGAATGCACAAGCGGTGGAGGGGGGATAAGGGGGGGGGGGGGGTGCTGTGGGGCGATGCGGGGTGCGAGGGGCGGAGGGGGGAGGGGAGGGGAAGGGCGGGGAGGAGGGGAGAGGGGTGTGGGTGTGGTGTGGGGGTGGGGAGGGGGGGGGGGGGGGCGACAGCGCCGATTACGTTGAATGGCAGCGTTGTGTCTGATCGATCGGGGCGCTGATCGGGCGATGCCTCATCCCTCATGAACCATGAGGGACTTATCTAATCACCCTTACCGTCCTCCACCACTGCAAATTTTGGGCAATGGTAACCAGTACACACAATATATATATATATATATATATATATATATGTTCTGGCGCATCTTGTGGATTCGGCGCAATACAGAACTCCCCGCGCGCGCGCAAGGGGAGGAACGGGGATGGGGGGGGAGCCAGAGTGTTCGGCGTTGGCCGCATCCAGCCCACCAGACCAAGATGACCTTCAAGACGGCCCAAGGGTAGCTCAAATGGCTTAAGATAGCCCAAACACCCGAACGCACGGTGAGAGGGGCAATGCATGTGGTGCGGTTTATGTGCATGGTGCAGCCACTGTCAGCCATCGTGGGCCCCAAGCAGCTTATGTAGTGCACTCTCTGTGGTGCAGTCTATGTGGTGCAATATATGCGGTATGTGGTGCAGTCTATGCGGTGCAGTCTATGTCGGCCGTACTGGCCCCAAATGGTGCACTCTATGTGGTCTAGGATGTATGTGTTTGGCTCGTTTAGTTGGCTGGTCCGTGTATGAATGTAAATATATGTTAATATTTCACACGCCAAGGCTGGTCGCCGCGGCTCCGCGTCTGGACGCGGCTCGAAGCGTAGTTGCCGAGAGCCGAGAGGGGGGTGGGAAACATGAAACGGCGCGAAGATACGCGTCGCGAAGATAAATAAGCGCAAATATTTGGGGCGCGAGTGCCGAATGCCACGGCGCGAAAATAACATGCGCAACGGTAAAATGCGCAAAGGGAAACCAGACACGGCAAGCGAAGATAAGCGGCGCGAAGATACGATGCTTAATTACAATTACAATTATTATACCGATGCCGCTTTGGCCCAAATGTACTTGACCGCGCGGTCGAGGTCCTTCAAGGAATGCGGGCGTGAGAGGGCGGCATGGCCGCCCATCGTGGCCGCCGACGCCGCGGCGGCCGTGGCAAGGGCCGCGGCGGCGTGACGCCGACTGTGTATCGCCGACAGTGCAGGGCGCGGGCGAGCCAGAGAAAGAAAGCGGCACTCTCGGAGCTCTCGGCGCTACTTGCAGAAGCGTTGCCAGCCCCGTGCTCGGGAGAATCTTGCAGGAACGTTGGCAGCGTTGCCATCTCCGAGCTCTCGGCGTCCGACTCGGTCTGGTGCGCCAGGTCTGTGTCACCTTGCTCGCCGCGCCCGAGGGCCAGGGCGCCGCGCCCCACCGCAGCGCAGCGCGGCGCTCCACCGCGGCGCGGGGCACGCCGCTCGAGGTCAAGGACGCCGCGCTCCGCCTTGCTCGTCGCGATCGAGGCCCAGGACACCGAGGCATGCGAGCTCGCCCTCGAGCGCATGGAGGAGATGGATCTGCGGATGCGCGAGATGCAGCTGCGCAGGGCAGCGCTGGAGGAGAGGATGGGCGCACTGGAGGACCAGCTCCAGCAGGAGAGGGCAATGCTGGGCGCGATGTGGCATGAGCGGCAGGACGCAATAGACACGCACGACGCCACCGAGGCCAGAGCCGTCGATGTCGCCATAGAGGCATGCGAGGACTCGGTCATAGATCGCACCAGGCGACTGATTATGACAGAGGTGCACTACGACGCCGTGGAGCGTATGATTCGGTATCGTACTCAGCATTCTCAGCCGACCGCGGTCGATGGCCCTGGCGACGACGCCGCCTGGCAGTGAGGGGCGCCCAGTTTAGAGCGCATGTGTTCTTAGATTCCTTTTCAGGCGTTCACGCGCCAGGACTGGTCGCCGCGGGCCGCGGCTCCGCGTCTGGACGCGGTCCGAAAAAGGAACAACAACAAACAATATTGTTAAGCAATGTGTTCAAATATAAGACCGTCGAATGCCAGGCAAGATAACTGGCGGTGCGTAGCGCGCGCGCCGCTGCTCGCAAGTGCAAGCATTGCTTGGGTTAGGCACGAGCGCGCGCGCTCTCTGAACCCAACCGTGCGCGATAAGGAAGCGCGAAGATAGGAAGATAAGGAAGCGCGAAGATAAGAAGCGCGATGGTAAGAATCGCACAGATAAGGCAGCGCGAAGATAAGGAAGCGCGAAGATAAGAAGCGCGATGGTAAGAATCGCACAGATAAGCAATGCAAATATAAGATGCGCAAAGATGCTGGCCGTTGCGGTTCAGGTTGGCAGCATGGGGTCCAAGAACGCCCCCATCACGCCGCCATTGCACCGCCGTCCCTCGCCGAGCGCGCAGCCGCAGTCGCAGCTGCGGCGGTCCGCTCGGCGAGCGGCCGCGGCGCAGCCGCAGCGCAGCCGCAGTCGCAGTCGCAGCCGCGTTCCGCGGCCGCGGCGCAGCCGCAGCCGCTGTCGCAGCCGCAGTCGCAGCCGCGCTCCGCGGCCGCGGCGCAGCCGCAGCCGCCCGCGGCGGCGATCGCCATGCCTCGAGAAGGCAGGCCCGCAGTCTTGCCGTCGCAGGCCCCGAGGAGCTATGCCCGCAGCCTCGGGTCGCAGCCGCAGTCGCTGCCCGCAGCCTTGCCGTCGCAGGTCTCGAGGAGAAAAGCCCGCATCCTCGAATCGCAGCCGCAGTCGCAGCCCGCGGCCTTGCCGCCGTCGTCGAGGAGGCAAGAAACATCGTGGCGGCGTGCACAGAGCTTACGGCTTCATTATGGACCCATGGATCCAAACGTGGGATCGGCCGCTGCAGCGGGAGATGATATCCGACCAGGGCTTACAAGAGGTGAACCCCGCGGACGGGCCCGATGACGAGATCTGGATGGACTCCGAGGACTGGTCCTTTGACGAGATCAAGGGCTAGATCATTGGCGCGCGAACGCCGACTTTGCTGTGACTGGCAACTGCCGATGTTGACTCGCAACTGCCACTCTGCTCTGTTGTGACGCCGCTCGAGGGCTATACCATCGGCGCAAACGCCGCCTCTGCTAGGACTGCAGATGGAGGGGTGATTGCGATGCTCGCGGGGGCTGGCCTGACCGCGCTTATCATATTAGCTGCAGCGCCCGCGCTGGTGGTTTGAGCCAATAGTGCATACAGTACACTATAAGTTTTAAGTACATTGTATATGGATGGCGGCTCCTCATCACAGCGGAAATCCGAATGCCACGCGCATGAGGTGCGTGTCTTGCAGTCAGGGGAGTGGAACACGACTCTTGCTGCTTATATTGTTAACCACCGCTGGGGCCCCAGCGAGAGATCGCTGACGAAAAATCCGACCCATGTTCCTCGCTCCTCCAGCCCCCGATTCCAATTCCCAACGCCCATGCTCCCACCGCCATCGCTTGCCACCATTTCCCCTCCTTGTCTTTCCACCTACCACCCCCAGACACTCTTTCTTGCCATCGCCTCCGCCGCTTTATGCGGCGCGCGCGCCACGTAGCGAACGCACGCGTGCGGGGGCTGGAAAGCGATGATCGCTGCGAAATTTGGAAAGGGTTGACATATCCCACAAGCCCTCTGGGCGTAGGTGGTTTAGGGAGTTTCCTCTTCCAACCTCCTTCTTCCCCTTCGGGGAGGGGTTTACCCCTCCCCCCTTACCCTCTCCCATGGACCTGGACAGGGCGCCCCGCGAGGTGTCAGAGGGTAGTTCGCCAAAGACGGCTCCAAGAGCGCCTCGGAGAGCCTATAAGATGAGCTCCAAGATGGCCCAAGATAGCCGAAGATGCCTCAATATGGCTCCGAAGATGCTCCAAGAGGTCCCAAGACCGCCCCAAAGCTCCAAGAGGCCCCCCAAGAGGCCAAAATCTTTCAAACACCTTCGGAAAACCAATGATGTTCTGCTTCTCGCCTTTTCGCTTCCGATGGCCATCCGAGGCTTCAAGATGGCCCCAAAATGGCCCAACAGGGACACAAGAGGGGCCCAAGAGAGCCCCAAGACGGCCCCAAGAGCGCCCAAGAGCGCTCCAAGAGCGCCCCAAGAGGGGTCCAAGAGGCGATTCTGGGGGCTCTAAAGGGGCAAGGCTAATTAAGGGGCCCCTCTTCTTTGATCGATCTCCTTCAAGATTGCCCCAAGAGGCGCCCAGGAGGCTTCCAGAGGCGCAAAGATTGCCCCCAAGATGGCCCCAATAGGCTCTCATAAGATGCTCCCAAGAGGGCCCCAAGAGGACCCCCCCCCCCCCCCCCCCCACCCGAGGCACCCAAGACGCCCGAGAGACCCCCAGGACCGCCAGGAGACGCCCAAGAGGCCTCCAAGAAGCGCCCAAGAGATATCCCAAGAGGCTCCGACAGGCATCCAAGAGACCTTTGGCCATTTTGCTCGCCCTCCTCCTCCTCCTGCTCATCCGTCTTCCGTCATCCGTCCTCCTCCTTCTCCTCATCCTCCTTCTCTTCCTCCTCCTCCTATTCATCTTCCTTCTCCCCACTCCCTCATCCATCCATCCAGCATCCTCCGTCTCCTCCTTCCTCCTTCGCACGGTTCGGCTGCCCCCCTCCTTGCTCCCGCACTTCCCTGATCACCTGAACTCGCCTGGGCGTTGTTTCTGGATGGGCTGACGGTGATGCGCGAAGCGTCTAGACTTTTGCAACAGCACCGATTGGACATGCAACGAACTCTGTTTGTCCTACCCGTCCCCCCTCGGCGACACTGCATTGCTGCATCCGCCAATGCCTATGCTAGGATAGACTGCTGTGCGCACGCGCATCACAACGCTCACTCCTGCGACTCCAACTGCGGGATATCGCCGCCGCCATCGTCGTCATCGGAGTTGCCGTCGTAGACCGTCCAACCACGTTTGAGAATATCGCCCGTAAGGGTCTCAATCGCTGTCTCAATGTCGGCGAGTTCCATGGTTTTTGGTTTTTGGTACTGCAAGTGCTTGCGCCCGTCTGCATCCTTGCACTGCAGGAATATAGACTTCCTGCGATAATCGAACTTCGCCTCTGGCGTGGGCAATTCAATGCGATCCTCTGGGCGCTTGCGCTTGAGCGGCTTCACAGGCGTTGGCTGCAAGGCCGACGCCGTCGCCACCTTCTGGAGCCAAGTGAGATTCTCCACGGTCAGCTCAACACATGGCACCCTCAATGGCATGAGCTCCACGGTCATCTTCATATTGAAGGTCGCGCCCTCGTTGCAAGTCAAAGCCACGCTGGTAACATAGGGCAAGTCGTCGGGATTCACCGCCATCCTGTTGAAGCCATCTGGGAGAGCGGGTGGCTTCTCGCACGGGTTGCACGCATGCAAGTGGGCAAGTAAGACCTCGTCCACGCGCGTGTTCCTCGCCTTGCGCAAATCCTCCAGGATGCAGCTCTTGCTCCAGTACTTGGCCTTGCCCTCGTGGGATAGGCCGAGTAAGACAGCGAGAGGTCTATCTGTCTGCCTGAGCTCGACGTACGTAGCTCCATCGATCGTCTTGGTGTACTGGGGCACCCACGTGCGGACGTGCTTCATGTCCGCGGCATGATATTGGACCACGGGCTTCGCCTCGATCGTGAACGACATCGGCGCGCGTGAAAACAGCCGCGCGAACCCCCCGCGGCGGCCGAGCGCAACCTCGCTTGATCACTGACGGCTTGTCACTGCAATCGAGCCCGCGCCCAGCCGCAGCGACGAGGCTTGGACCAGCGCTGCCGCTGCCCCCTCCCCCATCCCCCTCTCCCCGCGCGAGCGCATGCGAGCTGTTTTTGTTTCTCCTGCAAGCGCTGAAAGAGAAGAATACGCCATGTGTCCAGAGGACGCCGTGTGTCCTGCAAGCGCTAAAGGAAATCCGCAATAATAATACCATTGTCTCCTTAATCGGCGCGCCGCCCCACCGACCTGAGATCGCGGCACAAGTGTCTAATAAGCTCGGCTCCGCGAGCCACGACTACTGCGCGCGGACCCTCTTCATCGGCGGCGCCTTCGCCGCCTGCGGCTTCAGTGCGCGAAGCTGGTCACCCTTTTTGATGGGTTTGGTGTTTTCCAGGAGCGGTATTTTCAATGTAAACTTCTCCGCGCCGACCGAGGCGTCAACGGTGTGAAGCTTGATGGCCATGTTAGACTTCTTGGGGTCGGTCACCTCTTTGTCAATGAGCCAGTAGTGCGGCATGAACCCTTCTATCTTCGCCATCTTGTAGCTGCCGCGCGTGTTGTCCGCGATGCCGCCTGGATCATGCTTCTGCAGCTTCATGAAGATGTAAAGCTTCTGCGCGACGCCGTCCGCATTAGTGATCTCCGCGCCGACGTCGATGGCACCGTTTGGAGCTGTATCCGAGAAGGCAACTTTGGTCGAGAAGGGCGGGAAGATCGCGCTGGAGACATCGATGTCAACCTTGGCGTACACGCCGCGGTGCTCCGTGGGCTCCGTCACGATGTCGACCATCTCGCCCGCTGCCCCCTGTAGGTTACCCAATGCATCAAGCGCCGACGTCACGTGACCAACCAACACCATGCGCTGCCAGTCCGAGATCGAGCGCGGGTCGCACTTGGCACTCCAATCGTTGATGTATTCCTGTTGGGATGGTGGGATGGGTTGCGGGGGTGGTGGGTTTGGGCGGGGCTGGGATGGGCGGTGGGGTTGGGGTAAAGGTGCGGGATGGAGAACAAAAGGAAAAGAGCACGTGGGCTGCGGGTGTGTAAGACAACCAAGCTCCATTGCCAAAATCGTTGCCCCCTCCCCCACCCCCTCCCCCTATAGTATACACGCCGCCCTCCTACGGCTTGCAAGCGTGGAAGGGGGAGAGCGCGGCGTCCTTCTTCGGCTCGCGTTTTGTGATCACCTTGAACTCTTGTGCACGCGGGGTGAGTAGCGATTTCAGGAGGTATGCCGAATCGACTGTGTAGTCGCTCCCATCGCCGATGCTCTGCAGCTTGATCTCATCCTCCTTGACTTCCTGCACCTTGTATACAGTTTTCATCTTGATGACCTCGATGTGGCAATTGGCGCTCACGCCCATACTTGCCAATTTGTGCATCCTGTCGGCGATTCCGCCTACGCTCTGCACTTGTGCAGAAGCCGCAGCTTGCTGCGCGGGAGCTTTGGGCGGGGCTCCTTTCTTCGCCCACGGGGATGTGATCTGCGTGCCTGCAATGGTAGCCAGGTCTTGCACGTACTCGTAGCCGATGTGGTGAAGCGACTCGAACTTTTGGCTCCTGGGGTCGGGCTTCTTCATGCAATGGTGCACGAGCCTCATGCCGAACCTGTTGATCAACGTCTTCACGGCCGCGTTGTCTTCTGACAGGTTGACAGTTTTTGCGATGTCTATAGCCATCGATTTCATGATGTCTGCCTGCGAGATCATGCGCTGCACTTCCTTGTTACTCGTGAGCTTAAGCCCGAAGTCACCCGATGCAAAGAGGTTCTGAAAGTCGCCCGATGCATACTTGCTGTCGGCGCTCATCATTGCCTTTACGCAATCAATGCGGAAGGGAATGCAGCCCAAACCATCCGAGCCGATCACTGCATCAGCCACCGCCGCCAAGACGGGGCCCTGCACAATGCGCGGCTTCTGGCACGAACGGTTGAAAGCCCGAAGCTCCTTCAAATTCGGTGCGTCTGGTCCACCAGCGAGCTTCCTCGCAAACGTCGCCAAACTCTGGATCTCTGAAACGAAATCTGGATTTCTGGATTGCGCTTTTGTTATTGCCCTACCCCACGCGACGTCGGGGTTCAAGATGTCGCCCTCCTTTTTATTGGCTTCGAAGTTGGTGACGATCTTCTGCACGTCCCCGTGCATCTTGAACAAGGTCTCCCACCTAGTCTCATTCATGGAAACCTTCTGCGCAGCATTTCCAGACTCCTGATTGAACGCGGCTAAAGCCAACATAAATGCGGGGGGGGCGGGGGCGGGGGCAATCGAAAAGTTAAAGGGTGGGCCATCGATTTCACAAACTTAAGCGGGTCCTGGAGCAAGTCTATAATGGCGCCGAATGCGTCTTCAGCCTGCCAGACAAGCACGTCCCATTCAAACCCCTCCTTCGAAGCATCTGCCAACGTGGGGCGCTTCAACCCGATCTTGTGGATGTCAAGCTTCCCGTCGGTACCGAACTCGACGTTATCTGAATCTGTAGGGCTGCCAAACTGAATGCAGCGGGTCGCCTGGGTCGTGTGCGACTTGCTCACGCTAAGGATTTTGATCTCGCCCTCGTCGTATGGCGGCAAGAAGCCGTGGGATTCCTTGACAAGGTCTCCGTTGAACTCGAGTGCCTCGGCGTGGCGCTGGTGAGATGGGGGTGGCATCTCGATGGCAAAGGGCACGCCCACCTCATCCATGCTGAACCCGTCGCTGCAAAAACTGCGCACCAGCGTGCGCACGTGGGATGGAATTATGCCATCGCCGTACCTGTTCCGCGGGTGCACGGCCACGTAGCGCCCATTCGTTTTCTGGCGCCTCAGCAGACCCTCCTTCCGCAACAATCGCACCGCCTGGTCGCGCAACTGGAGAATCGGGGGGCAATGGCTCAACGTGTACTCCTTGATGATGTCGAAGATCTGCTCCTGGACGCGCTCCACGCGAGCCTGCATGGTCTCGCCCGCCATGGCCCAACTGCAATGCGCGAAACGCAAGGCGGGGGCTGCGCTGAACGCAAGCTTGGGGTGCCTGAAACCTTTGTCTGGGCCAGCGGCAGCACAAATGCATGAAACAACTATTGATTTCGCAGCATGCCTCCCACGGCGCCCGCGCAATATTCCAGATCGGGCACCAAGGTTCTCTTAGGGTTTAGGGTTAACGACATTGGCGTCACAAGTGTTTTGGGCGTCCTGTTCAGCGCGCGCGCTGTTATATATATATATATATATATGATTGAAAATGCATGCCCATACATGGCGTTAGTTTGCGTAACTGCAGTTATGTGGCACTTACGCGCCACTTATGTGGCACTTACGCCACTTACATAAGTAGCTCGTAAGTTACTTACGCTACTTATATAAGTAGGCCGTAAGTACTTATAAGTAGGCCAAAGTACTTATAAGTACTTACGCTACTTATAAGTAGGCTGCCCCTACTTATAAGTAGCTCCTAAGTAACTTAGCTACATATGAGCTACTTACACTACTTATGAGCTACTTACGAGCTACTTACACTACTTATCAGCTACTTACGAGCGACTTAGGAGCTACTTATAATTGGCGTAACTGCATAAGTACTTATAAGTACCCCCGCCGCGCGCAGAACGCTATTCCCGGTGAAGACGCGAGTCCCGGTGAAGACGCTATATTCCCGGTGAAGACGCTATCCTGGGTGAAGACGCTATTTTCCCGGTGACAATGCTCTTCCCGGTGAAGACGCTATTTGCTTTGTGAAGACGCTTTTCGATATGAAGACGCTACTCCTTGTGAAAATGCGCGCCCCATCTGCTGCGCGGCACCCTTTACTAAGCGAGATCCCTCCCCAAGTTGATTAAAAAAAGAATCCTAGACGTGCCCCATCTGCTGCGTGGCCCCCTTTGTTAGGCAATGGCTCTCCCCAAGCTGGTTAAACAACATCCTTGGTGTTTGACGTGCCCCATCTGCTGAACGGCACCTTCTGCTAGGCAAGACCCCTCGCCAAGTTGATTTACAAAGAATCCTTGGTGCTAGACGTGCCCCATCTGCTGTGTGGCACCCTTTGTTAGGCAATGGC
>CAUYUJ010015393.1:559608-672108 GCA_963575745.1 Prorocentrum cordatum
GGAAGCCGCTTCGGCCGTCTTCGTGGTTCTTGGAAGCCCTGGAGAAGAAGTGTCATGGAACAGAGATCCCCAAGAGTTCGACCATCCAGCCTGGCTAGATCTCGAGCGCGCGCGAAGCGTGCGCGTTGGTCCAATATATATATATACACATATACATATACATATATATATATATAGATCGGGTTCAGCTTGTGGCATACAGCATGTGGGTATCATTTGTATTGTTTGCATTCGCATTCCAATTGGTGTCGGTGGCCCCTCAGGGTATTCACATCCTGGATATACCGCTGCGCCTCTGTGACACCACGACAACGCGTGGCTAAACCACTGCTGGTGCAGAGAAGGATTTGGCGGGCGCCCCAAGGAGGTGTAGGAGGACGGCGAGGAGGAAGAGGAGAAATACCATGAGGGAGGAGGATAAGGGATAAGGTGAATGAGGGTGACTGCTCACATTCGAAATGTTTTTCAGGAGGCCCTGCGGTTTGACGCGGCGCAGATGATGGGGCACGCGTGGTTGGCTGATGGCAGCAAGAAGGAGGACAAGACCGACTCAAAACAGTCGGTCCCAGACGGAGAAGAGGCGCCAACAGAGGATTTCCGGGTCGATCAAGCGAACGAAGGCATTCAGGAGAGGCGTCAGGAGTTGATCAACCGCCTGAACAAAGAGCATGAGGGCCGCACAGCTCCCAAGGTACCTTTTTTTGGGCAGCCAGCTTCAATCGCTTACCTTAGCAGTATGTTTCCTTCGCAGGCTGGGGACAGGTGAGTGCGTGCGCATGGCAGGTGTGCAGTGCAATGCGATACGTTTGTGTTGCAGGCGGTCACACGGGCCACGGGACTCCTCGTTAGCAGGAAACGGAGGCAGGCTGGGGTGGGCAATTTGCACCCGATCTTTGACACGGGGGGAAGGGGGTCCTGAGGGCAACGGTTCCTGGACCCTGGGGCTTTCCTTGGGACCGGCTTGTCGTCCTGACTCCTTGCTTGAAGGACCCACGGCCCGGGCAGGGGAGGGCCCAGGGAGAGGCCCCCCGAAGGATGAACATCTGGCAATCACAAACATGACCCTTGGTCGTCATGGCAAGGCCTGCAGGATGGAATACGGTCAGGAACATTGCCTGAGAATGTAGCTCCGCTAGTTCTGGCCCTCCGCGCTCTGGCGCGATACGCTATTCACGTCCCCGTCCCCAAGCGGCCCAGGCGTCAACGTCCCGAGCCTTTCCCTAGCCTCTCGCCCCTCGGAGCGAAGCGTGGCGCAGCGCGTCGCTGGCGTGTCGCTGGCGTGTCGCAGTGTGTGTGTGTGTGTGTTGTGTGTGTGTGTGCGTGTGTGTGTGTGTGTGTGCGTGTGTGTGTGTGTGTGTGTTTGCGTGTGTGTGTGTGTGTGTGTGTGTGCGTGTGTGCGTGTGCGTGTGCGTGTGCGTGTGCGTGTGTGTGTGTGTGTGTGTTGTGTGGAGCGTGGCGCAGCGTATGCAGGGCATAGCTTCGCGCAGCGTGGCGCTGCGGCCGCCGCGGCGACAGACAGAAGTTCCAGATCGCATCTATTATCCGTTCCATGTTCGCCACATGTAAGTACCGCTCTATCTTCCTGGCGAGTGATCGGCTAGCCGCTGGTGGCCCAGTGCGGCAACGGCGACGGCGGCGCTCCCGTCGGCCGAGGCATCAGGCATGTCTACGCGCGCAGGCGTATACGCGAGGCGTTCACGAGAGGGCCTCGGCCACGAAGACCGCGGAGGTGGCCTCTCGCTCTCGGCGGCAGCTGGTAGAAGCAACCATTTCTGCGACTCCGCCAGAGGACGCCAGCGGAAGCTAACGGCAAAACGAGGGCTCCTCAGATCTGGCAGAACGAGGAAGAACAGGTGGCGGAAGCAAGACGAAGATGGCTCCGCCGACAGAAGCTGGCGGAAGGAACAGACTCCCTCCAAGTTTCGGCGACTCGTTTCGGAGTCTGGGTTTGCAGAGCGGGCCACATGCACGAGCACACACCAGGTGAATGTGTATGCGAAAGGCGTGAACGCGCAACATCAACGTATACGTTTCGCGGCACACGTGTTGAAAAGAGGGTGAGGTTGTGCGCGCGCATTTGCATAATGCGCTTTGACATTCTTGCATCCGGACTCTGCAAACATGTTCTTCAGGGCGTTACTGCGAGTGCTACTGCGAAACATGCAGACAGTGCGAGGTTCACCCTGAGGGACAAGACGGGTGCAACTATGGTCTACGAGTGGTGGGATAAGGACAAGGCGCGTGGCCCCTCGTTTTCGAAAAGCGCGACTGAAGGGAGACTGTCTGGCTGGGAACTCTCGTTTAGCTCATCGCGCCGCCAGTTCTGGCGCATCACGCTTCGGCGCGACACGCTATCCACGTCTCCATTCCCAAGCGGCCCAAGCGTCAACGTCCCGAGCCTTTCCATGTCTCCCGCCCCGCGGAGTGGAGCGACGCGCTATCAGCCCGCAGGGCATAGCGTGTCGCCGGGGCCGCCGCGGCGACACGTTCAGCAGAAGTCCCCGATCGTATCGTTCCATGCCCATGCCGTCTGAGCTTCGTCGGATTGTCGCGCACGTCATGAACTTGCGTCGACGCCTTCAAGGTTCAACTCGATGGACGCAAGCACGGTTGAGGCGTCCCAGGAAGGGATTCGCCTTGGGCGCGTCTCGCCCCCAGGCGAAGCCGGCGGACGTACCAAAGGCGGCAGAGGTGTGCCGGCGGAGGCCTGCGGAGGGCCGCCGGAGGGTGGCGGATATGATAAGCGAAGTGGAGGCGTGCACAGTTTTGGGTTCCGGGTTTTTGGCATCGTCCAGGTGTGGTTTGTCGGGCCCGACGCTAAAGGTTTCGGGCTGCGCACAGGCAGCCGTCCCAGGTAGTCTCAGCTGGCCTTAAGAGGCCCCCCGGGCAGTCCGGTGCGGCCTCAGCACACTGGCGCCGCCTGCGGCAGCGCCCCTGAGGAGCTCCGCGCCCCAGAGCTGGGACTACTCGGATGGCCTGTTGAGGCCAGCCTGGACTACCTTGGGGGGGCTGTTCGCGCGCAACCCGAAGTCTTACCACCCCTGCCCAGCACACTCCTCAAAGAAACGATGGCCTCGGCGTCGTCTCGAAGCTTCTCTAGCGGCCTGCCTCCTCCTGCAGTAACCCGTGCATCCGCGACTCTTCGATCGGCACTGGTTGTTGCCAAGGGCCTGGCGTGCGTACCTGCGTTATGCCCATGAAATACGGTGGGGGCATTCGTTAAGGAATGCGCCCAGGAGGCTGCAGACCCTGGAGGGTTCCTTATCTGATGAGGGCGGCGGTGATATCCACGGCCAACCCACGATTGGAGTTCCCCTGGCTTCCAGACCCTGGATTCCTTATCTAAGGGCTCCCCCCACCGTGGTACGCCGTCTTGCCATCGGCCGCCACGAGGCAAGCGGTTCCCGAGGTGAGCGGATCCTGCAGTCTGCTCAGCGTGGGCCCGAGCCTTCCACGGGCCCAGGGCGAGACGTCCGTGCCGGGGAGAGGCCACGGGGTGCAGGACCCGCGTCCCTCGGGAGCCGTTTGCCTCGTGCCAAGAGCGGCACTGCAGTGTTCCCCCGGCCGCCCCGACGATCCGCATGGCAGCCTGGGGCGCAGCAGGGAACTTGCCAGGAAGCTGTGCACATCTGACGCGGCCAGCCTGGGCGCGAGATGGATGCGCCTGTGTCCATCTGTCTTTCCAGCGCCCGGCCCTTCAATGGCGGGGCTCGCCTTAAGTCGGGCCTGTCCCTCTACAGGGGGAATATCCAAACATAGTCAAAAAATAGTCAGGGGACTATATTTTGAGCATTGTTTGGCCATGTTTGAATCTTGTTCCCAACCATCCTGTGGTGTTGGGTCCTCGTTTTGAAGAGACGGTGCCCCGCGTCTCCTCCCGCTGCCCCCTCCTCCTCCCCCTCCTCCCTCCTCCTTGCGTTTCACCCACCCAGTACAGCGCTTCGTGGCCCCATCGGGAGCTCCACCGAAGGCCCCAGTGGCAGGGTTCGCATGGCGGCCCCGCGTTTTGGCGCTCCCCTCCCACGGTTCGTAGCCCCATAGGGAGCTCGACCGAAAGGCCACGGTGGCAGGGTTCGCATGGCGGCCCCGCACCAGTTTGGCGCACCCCTCACACGGTTCGGGGCCTCATAGGGGGTTTCACCGAACGCCCCAGTGGCAGGGTTCGCATGGCGGCCCCGCGCCATTTTGGCGCACCCCTCACGGTTCGTGGCCCCATAGGGAGCTCCACCGAAGGCCCCAGTGGCAGGGTTCGCATGGCGGCCCCGCACCCCTCACACGGTTCGTGGCCCCATAGGGAGCTCCACCGAAAAGCCCCAGTGGCAGGGTAAGGCGGCCCCGCGCCATTTTGGCGCACCCCTCGCACGGTTCTTGGCCCCATAGGGGGCTCCACCGAAGGCCCCAGAGGCAGGGTTCGCATGGCGGCCCCGCACCAGTTTGGTGCACCCCTCACACGGGTCGTGGCCCCATAGGGAGCTCCATCGAAGCCCCCCGTGGCAGGGTTCGCATGGCGGCCCCGCACGATTCTGGCGCACCCCTCACACGGTTCGTGGCCCCATAAGGAGCTCCACCGAAGGCCCCAGTGGCAGGGTTCGCATGGCGGCCCCGCGCCAGTTTGGTGCACCCCTCACACGGTTCGTGGCCCCATAGGGAGCTCCACCGAAGGCCCCAGAGGCAGGGTTCGCATGGCGGCCCCGCACCATTTTGGCGCACCCCTCACGCGGTTCGTGGCCCCATAGGGAGCTCCACCGAAGGCCCCAGTGGCAGGGTTCGCATGGCGGCCCCGCGCCAGTTTGGTGCACCCCTCACACGGTTCGTGGCCCCATAGGGAGTTCCACCGAAAGCCCAAGTGGCAGGGTTCGCATGGCGGCCCCGCGCCAGTTTGGTGCACCCCTCACACGGTTCGTGGCCCCATACGGAGTTCCACCGAGCGCCCCAGTGGCAGGGTTCGCATGGCGGCCCCGCGCCGGTTTGGCGCACCCCTCACACGGTTCGTGGCCCCGTAGGGAGCTCCACCGAAGGCACCAGTGGCAGGGTTCGCGTGGCGGCCCCGCACCATTTTTGGCGCAACCCTCACGCGGTTCGTGGCCCCATAGGGAGCTCCACCGAAGGCCCCAGTGGCAGGGTTCGCGTGGCGGCCCCGCGCCAGTTTGGTGCACCCCTCACACGGTTCGTGGCCCCATGAGGAATTCCCTTGCTTCGTCTCACCTGCCCTGCGGTTTTCACACTTGCGTATGGTTGGGTCCTTCGCCTGGATAATTGAGTATTTTGTTGTTTTCGTCGAAAATCCCCCTGTAGGGGGACATGCCCGACCTAAGGCTCGCAGTTCTGTCGCATGTGTATGTGTCCAGAGCGTGCCCGCCGGCCAATTCGCTAGCTAGTGCCCCTATCAAGCCTCTCGCTGGAGCGGAGTTCGCCGCCTCGCCGCTGACGAGAAGATGTGTCCAGGGCGTGGCGCCCAGATGTTCTGCATGCAGGTCCAGCTACGTGAGCTTCCAGCTTCTGGGCATCTTCCCCCGATGGCCCCCTTTTACCCCAACAGCGTCATGCGGTGCAGCAGGAAGCATGCTGGTTGGGGTCTAGCATGGCCTTCGGCACGGAGCCACGTTTGGATAATGCCGCGTCAGTGCGCTCGCTTGGGATTTGCACTCAGTTGTCGCTCTTTCTCTTCTCCTCAGCGTCAGACTAGTCCAACCCCCCTTCGCTCCAAACCATCAAGTTAGCAGGAATGTTACGCTTCAGGGCAAAAGCGGTGTCATTCACCAGCCTGGGGGTGTTTGGGCCACCCACCACAGCTATGCTAGCAACGGCGAACCTGGTCGCGGCACCCAGTACGACTGCTTTCTAGCAGAGTGTGCGAAGAGGTCGGAAGCAATGATCTTGCGGCGGACGATGGTAGACTTGCAGGTGGGGGCAGAGGCTAGGTGTACTCCGTCTCCGCCTCCACTTGTGCAACATCTTGCCACTTGCGAGGCCAAGCGCGCAAACATCCACGAGATAGACGACGTATCATCGTCCACAGATTTGAAAGGCGCTGGATTCAATCTGGAGACGTTCGAGAGTATGTTGAAGGATTGTGACTCTCCTAATTGCGAGGAGAGTGAGCATGAGGTGGCGGCAGTTGTTGCACGATCTGACGAGGTAGATGCAGACCAGCATTATGAGCGACGTCTGCCCTAGAGCCACACGTACACCACATACTTGTGTTCAGAAACACATGGAAGCGGTAGTGGAGGAGGGGAATGGGAAATTGGAGGAGGAGGAATCGCAGACGTGATACAGCGTACAGTGTGTAAGTTTCGGACTAGCGAGATGCGGAGAGCGTGCAATGGAATGTTGCGCACAAAGGAGCTAGTGCCCCTTAGCTGGGCAAACGCATGGATCAGCACTGCCAGTAATTTTGCATATGCGTCGGTCCACCAGCACAGGTGGTGTTGGTGGCATGTCTTGACGCTTCGCGTATCCCCCACCAGCCCGCAAGACCTTGGCAGGCATCTTGGGCCTACTCTGAGGTGCTTCGCCCTGGTCACACCGTGGTGTTCCCGCGCGCCATTTTGGCTGCGTTACAGCTTCGGCTGGCCAATTCACTCGCACACAATTCGCCTCGTGGAGGCTTCGGCCAACCTGGCTCTGGCCACCCTGGTACTTCGCAGTCCCCTGGGTGCCCACCCCTTGTATCCAATTCAGCAGCTTGCAGACCCTGGCAGTCGGCCCCCCTTGCAGTCGGCCCCTCTGCAGCTCGCTGCATGCGTGCAACCCTTGGCAGTGCAGCTACCCGCTTCCCGCTTCGGCTTCCTCCTCCTGCTCCCTGGCAGCCGCAGCCAGCACCCTTCCACTCGCAGGCTTGCCCGCCGAGGTGCCGCGTGAGGCTCCGGCCCATCGGCTTTAGGTTAATTCGTGTTTGCGCGGCCCGCTCTGACTGGACTCGCCGCTGGCGCTCTCGCAAGCGGCTGCTGACTAAAAAGTATCCCCACCAGCCCATCCAGAAACGATACCCATGAGAGTTGACGGGGGGAGAGAGGAAGAGACGCGCATAGTCAAACAGCGGGGGAGGCTTGGGAGGCTTCGTGGCCGTCTCGAGCCGTCTTGGAGCGGTCTCGGGACCGCTTGGAGCATCTTGGGAGCCATCTCGAGCCAGCTTGGGCTATCTGAGCCATCTTGGAGGTCATCGTGGGCTCTCTGAGGCAGCTCGGGGCCTGTTGGAGGCCTCTGGGGGGCCTCTTGGAGCCCCCTTAGGACCTCTTGGGGCGAGTGGGACCCTCTGGGGGGCCTCTGGGGAGCCCCAGAGGGCCTCTTGGAGCTATCTTGGAGGCGGTCGGTCAAAAGAGGGGGGGTACTCGATTTAGGTCCCCCCCCTCGGGGGCCACGATCCTTGGAGCGGTGGCAAAAAATTGCCCTCCCGATGGCCGAAAAAGAAGCCTCCGACACCTCGCGGTCCGCCCCAAGAAACCTCAGGGAGGGAGGGAGGGGGTTCCCCTCCCCGAAGGGAAGAGGGGTTGTGGAAGAGGAAAGAGGCCCTCTCTAGGCCACCAGTCGCCCAAAGGGCTGGTGGGACTGGTTGCGTCAGCCAGTGCCTAGGGGCTCGTTGTTTTCAGTACCAGGAGGCTTGGACCGAGCCTTGCAAAGGCCAAGGCTAGTCTGTCCGATCGAAGGGGCCGAAAAGTCTTTCACCGTCCTGGACGCGTGGCTGATGCGCCCCCGCGACTCACACGCGAGCCCTCATGCGATCCACCCGAGACCCACACCCACAACCCACACCCGCGCCTTGTGCGCCTTGCTAAGTCGCCAGCCCGCGGCGTGCTGGCTGTGCAAACACCTTTGTTTTTGCAGCGGGCTTCTCTGCATTTACTTTCGAACCTCGCCGCTCGTCGACGACCGGCCCCGCGACCCACACGCATCGACGTGTAATCGCCGCCTGCGGCGGACTGGCTTGTTCGAAGATCTGCGCCTGCGGCGGGTCTCTTTACGGAGGCGCTCGAGCCCTCGGAGCCCTGGCAGGGCAGGGTGGGCGCTCGCTGTCATTTGTATCCCCCACATCCTGAGTGGGGCTTTTGTTTTCTTTGGACACCCCGCGCTAGGGCACCAACATCCTCTCATCCTCTTGTCCTCTCACACTCATCACGGTCACCATCATCATCATCATCATCATCATCATCATCATCATCATCATCATCATCATCATCATCATATCATCATCATCATCATCATCGTCGTCGTCTTCGTCGTCGTCGTCGTCGTCGTCGTCGTCATCATCATCATCATCTCATATCATCATCATCATCATCATCATCATCATCGTCATCATCGTCGTCATCACCATCATCATCATCATCGTCATCATCATCACCATCATCATCATTTTCAGCATCGTCATCGTCATTATCACCATCATCATCATGTTCAGCATCACACCACCATCGCCATCACCATCCCATTATTATCACCGGCCATAATCGTCATCGTCATCATCACCACGGGAACAGTCACGCAGTTCCTAACATGTTTCCTCACACATCATGTGGGTGCACCATGGCCGTTGTATGTGAGAGGGTTGCGAGGAGGTGTCGAGCGGAAACCGCTTGCTTTCTTGTCGTCTCCACACCACACCGTGATCATCACCATCATCGTCATCAGCATCATCATCACCATCAACATCATCACCATCACCATCATCACCATCATCATCATCAGCATCATCATCCTCATCATCATCATCACATCATCAGCATCATCATCATCATCATCATCGTCTCGCACGCACTCGTGTACTCTCACACACACACTCACATACTCACCTTGAGGGAAAGCCCGAGCGGAAACCCCTCCCTATAGGGTTCCCACCTGCATGGTGGAGTCCGAGCGGGTCTCCCAAACCTTTTAATTGTCTTTTTGGGGGACTCGTCAGGCCCGAATCTAGAGGAAGTCTCGAGCGGAAGCCTTGTCTGTGAGCGAATCGAGCGGACACATCGAGCGGGAGCCCGTCCCTGTGGGGTCCCTACCTCCACGTTGGAATCCGAGCGGATCATCCAAACCTTGTAGTTGTCGTCATTGTTGGGCCCCTCAGGTCTGAATCTGGAGGGCGTCTCGAGCTGGAGCCTCGTCTGTGAGTGAATCACGAGGAGGTCTCGAGCGGGAAGCCCTGCCTATGGGGTCCCCACGTCCATGTTGGAACCAAAGCGGGATCATCCAAATCCTGTAAGTCTCGTCGCTTTTGAACCCTGTAACAGCCGTCGCTTTTGGGTTCTTCAGGCTTGAATCTGGAGGAGGTCTCGAGCGGAAGCCTTGTGTGTGTATCACGAGGATGTTTCAGGCGGGATCCCGTCCCCATTAGGTCATAACCTCGATGTTGAAATCCGAGCGGGGTCACCTAAATCATGTAACTGTCGTTATCTGTGGCCCCCTCAGGCTTGCACCTTGAGAGAGTCTCAAGCGGCTCGTCTGTGAGTGAATCGCGAGGAATCTACCCGCCCGATCTGCCCGTCTGGTTCTGACCCGTGCTTTCTGCTCCTGGCCCCCTCCTGCTATGCTCTCTCTCTCTCTCTCGTGCTCCATCCTCCTTCCTCCCCCTTGTCTCTTCCCTCCATCCGTCTACTCTTCTCCTGCCTTAGGGGCTGCACGAAATACACGTTGCAGGTAAGGAGGATCAACCCCTAAGGGAGTACAATCGGAAGACGGAGAGGGCGGGTACCGAGGGTTTGGGAAATACGTGTTGAACGGCACTCGAGCAGATAAGAGCGAACAGTCTTAAAATGATTGTTAGTGTTGTTGCGGTTATTGTCGTCCTCGCCCGCGACCCCACTGCATCCCATCCGCGACCCGCCGCGACCAGCCCGCGATCCACCCGGGACCCACTCGCGACCCGCACGCGACCCATTCGCGACCCACCCATATTCAGACGCAAATTCAGCGCCTGCGGCGGGCTCGTGGTGCAATTTGCTTCAAATCTGCGCCTGCGGCGGGCGTCTGTCAGAGCCTCGCAGAGTGCCGACGCCCTCGCCCCCCCTCGCTCTTATCCGGAACTGCTGGGAGTATGGCACGTATTGCAAGCGATGCGGTGCAAGTTGGGCGGTGTGTGTGTGTGTGGTGCAAGCGATGCGGTGTAAGCTCAGCGCACGGGGCGCCCACGAGGCGGCATGGGCAGCAGCGTGGCGCGACCTCGGCGAACCAACCCAGGGCACAGGCCGCCCACGAGCGCCAACGAAGCCGCACAGGCGGCAACGCGGCGCAACTTCGGCGGACTCGCCCAGCGCACGGAGTGCCCACGAGCGCCGATGAGGCGGCGTGGGCAGCAAGGTGGCGCAGTTTCGGCAAGCCGATCCTCCGCACGTGGCGCCCACGAGGCGGCGCGGGCGGCAGCGTGGCGAGAACTCAGCGGGCCCAGCCAGCGCACAGGGCGCCCGTGAGGCCGCACGGGGCGGCAACTTGGAACGTCTTCGGCGGACCCTTCCAACTGCGCATGGAGCGCAACCAAGAGCCCATCCGATTAAGCACGGCTTTGGGAGAATAACACAAAGCGAAACGCCATCTGAGAGTCTGAGGGCACTTACCAACGACCACGCACCGACATGTGTGAGCTGTTGCGCCGTGGAGGCGGACGCCATGCGGAGTGAGCTGTGTGGTGTGCACGATGTGGTGTAGGTGATGTTGTGCAAACAATGCGGTGTAATGTCGGCCGTGTGAGTCACGCGGTGTGATCTATGTGGACTCTGCGGTGTAAGCTGTGTGATGTACGCTATGATGGGCAAGGTGTGCAGTGACAGCTATGTCTTGTGAACTATGATGTAGACCATCTGGTGTGAGCGGGGGTGGAGCTGTTCCTTTCCTGGGAACATGTCTCGTGACCTTGGAGGTCAGCAGATGGAGCTTGCATTCGACTGTACCCGAAACGGCCCAGAGAGATTGGGGGGGTCACAGAAGGCATCGTGGAGGCAAACGCAGGGATGGGATCTCGTTTGTCGGAGTCGGCTTGGGCTTCCATGGACCCTCCGCCACGCCCATCCGCCGTTGGGATCCAGCGTTTTGCGAGAGAGTCCTCGTTCACGAAATTAGTAACTTGAAACATGTGTGTCGCATGTTTTATTATGCTATCGCCTCTCCCCGTTGTCACTCCGCCATCCAAGGAACACAATATCGACATCAGTAAGTTCGGCGTCGGCAAGGCCAAAACGTTGCCCCAGATGGGCCAGGAGGTCGAGGAGCGCCCTCCGGTTGCCTGAGGAAGGTGATCGGGTGAAAGTTGCAAGTTCATGGAATCATCGCGTGTTTTGTGTTGTCTTTCAGACGAAGTTCCCAACGCATGCCATCAACCCGCATTCCTTCCCAACGATCATCTCATGTTACTTGCACCACCCCTATCCTTGGGCTGCCCTTCTTCAGTGCCACTACCATCACAGTAGCAGTTATCGTCCACGCGTCGTTATCTTCGCCGCCGCTCCCAGTGTTGCGGCCATCGTTGCCAAGGCCATGACGGTCATCATTAGTTTACCATCGCCATCTTGAGCACATCGTTACCGTGGACAGGGCTGGCCTTCACGTCGCAGACGTTTCAGACATGGAACGGTACGGCTAGTCATTCTTGTTTGTTGGGCCCCGAAAAAATTGGATTGAGAAGAGTGGGCGCGCCTCCGTCTGAGCATCTCGTGTGTTCATTTCGTCCTCCGTGTGCGCGACTCTTGACCCATCTAGGGCCCATTTAGATCCTATCGATCCGGTTCGATGTCGATTCTGGCTGGTTCGATCCGATGTGATGCCCATTTTCTAACGACCCGATGCGATTCGATGATTGCATTCCGTTTGTTGTTCATTTTGGCGTGGCCGGTTCGATTCAAATTCGGATCCATGTTGGTGCAGACCGATGCGATGCGCGATGCCCGTTCCGATCCAATCTGATTCCCCGGCTCGATGTTGATCGATCTTACATCCGTTTGCGCGACTCTTGTGTCCACCGCCATTCGCTGAGGCCGCTGGTGGTTCATTAAAAAAGCGGCACCCAGAGCGGAGCCGCACGTCTTATGTTGGATGCAGCGGAGCACAAGAAGCTAGTGCGCGTCTGCGACCTCGTGGTGCTCGTTCTGCAAAGCCCCAACGACCCCGAAAAGGACCCGAGCGAGCAACCTTCACATTCAGCTACGTGGAAGAGTGACCCTTCGCCGCCAGAGTGGTCTTTAGTGCGCAGTTTTCGGGTGGCGTGGGGGGCCAAACCACAGCATGCAGGCCACTGCTGTTACACCGCACACATCGATTGGCAAGCCGCGCCCCACAGGTCACGCTTGCCTATATCACTCTTTCGTGCAGCCGAAGTTTTCACAGGGAGAGAAGGGTGAGGAGGTTGAGGAGGATGTGGAGATTGAGGCGGAGGAGGATGAGGGGGACGATGACGAGAGGTAGGGAAGTGGAGGGAGGAACAACATAGAAGGGAAGTGATTCGAGGGAGGAGGAGGGGGAAGATAGAGCAAAGGGGAGGAAAGGAGGAAGAAGGATGAGGCAGGACACCGGGGAAGGAGGAGGGAGGTTGAAAGGAGGGGGGGAAATAATCGAGGGAGGGGTGGTGGTAGCGGGTACGGGGTCAGGGATTTCGAGTAACTAGTTCCAGTCCCAGGTTCAGTTCGTCCGAAAAGAACGGTTGCCAGGGTCCAAGAGGGAGGGTTGCCCGCCGATCATCATTTGGTAAACGTGAGATTCTGGCATGCCCACCCATCCAACTTGTTGAGTCTGTGCAGCTGCTCGTGGGCACCACTCTGCCGCTCTGGCATCTGAGCGGCAGCCTAACATGGCTGCCTTGATAGGTTGGGCAAGAAGCCAGTAGAGTATGGGTAAGAATGGGTTCGGAGGTTCGTCGAGGTGCTGTGCAAGAGGGATCTGGCTTGCCAGCAACAGCATGAGGCGTGGAACGTTGAAAAACGAGTACGCAGGAGGTGGCATGGACCAGGAGTGCAACTGCATGACATGGCATGTATGGCGTGGGCAGGGCAGCTGCGAGGCGTGAGAGAGTAGACACTGCAAGGGCATGTCTGCCGCGGCATGCGCATGGCATGCCAACAACCGGAATTACTACTGCTGCCGTTGACCCCCTGTGTTTTGCTTAGCGCTGCTGCGTCCGACTGCGGTCAGAGTGCATCGCCTATTGTCCGCAGGGGTCACGGGCATGTGAAGTGTGCGCTTCCCGACTGTTGTCCAGGCGGGCAGGCAGGCTGCCTGCGCTGGCTGGTGCAGAGTGCGGCCTCCAGACCCTGGCTCGAAGGCGCACCCCAAAGTAGCTTTCGCCTCGTGAGAGCGCGCAAGCGGCCAGGAGGAGGTAGATAACTGCACGAGTATGCCGAGAGAGAGAGAGAGAGGAGGCCGCTGGCTGAAAGCTGACGTGACCGGCGTTCCTGAGGTCACGCCGGGCTAGGTGGGGCTACCAGCTAGCGCGTGACACTGCTCAAAGCAAAACGACAGCCGCCGCTCTGGGCGGGTGGGGTCTCACCGTTGGAAGTTGCAGTGGGATCGGTGCTTGGTGCGCCAACCTCCACCCCAATGGGAAGTGGCCCGCCCAGATCATACGAAGTTGGAGGAACGTCGGGCGGTGTTCCAGGCGGCGTGCCGAGCGAATCAGGCACTGACCCGCACGGTGGGCTGGGCGCCCCGGGCAGCCGAACCCAGCCCCGGGTCCACCTCTCCCTGTTCGGCAGGCGCCTGCACTGGAAGCTGCCAGGTGAAGACATGCAAGTACGGCTTAAGTCGGGCCTGTCCCTCGACAGGAGGAATGTTCAAAACTAGACAAAAAATAGTCTGGGGACCCTTTGATTTACTAGTTTTCAGTATGTTTGGGGTGTTGTTCTGTTATTCTTGATTTTCCGTCGAAAATCCACTTGTAGGGGGACAGGCCCGACTTAAAAGTACGTCCACCGTGATGGGCGGATCCTCCCATCTGGGAGTCCAAGACGATCGCGACTGGTGTCTGTGCCCCCATCACCCATCCGCCCGACTGGCTGCCGCTGGTCGTGCTAGGAGCGGGGACTGTGCCCGGAGCGGAGCGCTCTCCGGGAACGGACTGGCCATGGCCTGAACTATGAGGCAACCGTTGTCCGAGCGCGAGGGAAGCGAGCGGCCTGGGGCAAAACGGCGCTGAGGCATACGACGCGACCTGGGAGCAAGATGCAACACATCACTGGAGCAACAATGGGGTGAGTGGAGGAGACTAGTGGCGTATGTTGTCGAATTGAGCACGTGCGTCCTACGGCTCGTGTTGGGCCTTGCGCTAGACCGGGATGAGAATTCGATTATTCAGAGTCAGCAGAAGCAAGAGTTCTGCGCCATACAAAGGCATGCAACTGACATCGCAACTTATTCCGCGCAACTCTAGCATTATTACTTAGCCGCTGAAAGTCCACGCAGCCTCGGCCTCATTCCCTTGCTCGTGGAGCCGCCAAGTGTTCATCTGTCACGCGAAGTCCTACTCAACAAAGGACGCCATCTGAATCGTGCAGAAAAGGTAGTCGAGTCCGTGCCATTGTTGTTCGTGGCCTCGAGAATGGAGACCTTCGGCCTCGACCCAGCGGCCCCTCGCGAGCTACCCCGCTCGCCAGAGGCTGCCATGATCTGGCCCAGCGTCTGCTGGAAGCTGCCATGTCGGCGCGTTGCAGTCGAGCCCAGTTGCGGCTGCACCTCCTTGGAAGGCTGTCTCGTGCCGGAGGATGTTCCCGCTGCAGCGGCCCTGGATGTCGAAGTTGGCGCACTTGTGCGCCGCGAGGGTGTGGGGAGCATCTTCCTGGGCCATCATGGCCAGCACGGCGCGAGGCCGGGCCAGCAAGAGAAGCGGCCGCGGCAGGCAGAATCACGCGCGTGGCATCATACGGAGACGGCAGCAGGACTGCACGAAGATGGCGCACGTGGCGCGGGCCCTCGATGTGACCGACGCGCGAGCGTGGTGCCGCGCGCCGCGCGTGAGCGCGTGCGCGCCCCCTGCCCATCTTCGCGGGCTTGCTTCCTGCCGTTCTCCGCGCGGGTGCTGGAGCCCTGGAGGCGAGCGGCCAGGTCCGCCGGTGGCCTCCGCGAGGAAGGATCCAAGCCTGGGGCGCAGCTGAGGAGGAGGGTGTCAGGCGCCGACGCTCTGGAGATCCTCGTGTCCGGCGTCGGCGCAGACGCCCCCGTGCATGGTCCGGCCCTGGCAAGCCTTCGACGTGAGCACCTTGGCGTGGGAGAGCCGCAAGCCTGTCCGCGTGACCGCGAGCTTGCGGAAGTCGATAGGGGTGGACGTCTGCGGCCCGATGAGGACGAGCCTCGCCAGAGCCTCCCACGAGCCCAGGAGCCCACGAAAGCGGCGACTGTTTCGCAGATCGCAGCCCCCAAGGACGGCGAGGTCTCATGATGGTCTGCGTAAGACATCACCTCTGCTGGGCCTCCCAGGAGCCCACGAAAGTGGCGATCGTTTCGCAGATCGCAGTCCCCCAGGGACGGCGAGTCTCATGGTGGTCTGCGTAAAACGACATTCTGCTTGGCCTCCCTGGGAGCCCACAAAAGCGACGACAGGTTCGCAGATCGCAGCCCCCCCAGGACGGCAAGGTGTCATGGTGGTTTGTGTAAGACGTCACTCAGCTGAACCCCCAGGAGCCCACGAGCATGGCAGCAGTTTCGCATGTCGCAGCCCCCCAGGGACGGCGAGCCCTCATGGTGGTCTGCGGAAGGTGGTGACAGTTGCGCAGTTCAGGGCCACCCATGGAGCCGCGCATGGGGAGGGGGTTAGGAGAAAGAAAAACAATGGACACCACAGTGTTCTGTTCAAAACGAGAATCCAAACAAGAGGCTTGGGTAAATCAACGTATTGGATTTCCTCGGCGGATGCGTTTTTTGGTTGTTTTCGGGCTCCGAGGGTCCCTGCCCAGGGCCCGGGGACCGTGGGGAAATTATTCGGGATGCGAATTTGGTCTTTTGGAGAGGCCACAGGGTCCAGGACCCCGTTCCCTCAGGACGTGTTTCCTCTCGTGGTCGCCAGGGTATTGTCGCGCTTCTCGCGCGGTCGCCCACCAGAAAGTATGCGTTCTCACTCGTCCCGTTCTCTCCGGCTGGCCGTGTCCACTTCATTACGCTCATACCTTCCTCCCCCATCCTGCCCTTTCTGCTGCGGGGAATGGGGGAGGTCATGTGCCTCCCCTTTCCTCGTCCCTCCTCCTCCTGCTTCTCGTGCTGCTCCGACTCCCTTCACCTCCCTTTATCCATTGCCGGCCCGTCATCCACCTCCTCCTTCCCTCCCTGCTCCACAACGTTTCCTCCATATTTACACCATGTGAATACTCTCCTCCCTCCTCCCCTGCATCCCCGCGTGCTGTTTCTTATACGCAATATTTCAAGCACTCTTCGAATGGCTTTTTACAATCCAACTGTTTCCGGTGTTTCAAAACAGTTCTCCCGCTACAGCGCAGGCCTCATTTTCGGATCGGCGGGTTTTTCCCGTCGTTCAGAATGACTCGCTCGCCACAGCGCAGGCAATTTTTCTGGATCCGACTCTTGCTTCATTGTGGTCCCCCGCATCATTTCCCCTCCTCCGTCATCCCCTGGTCCTCCTATTCCTCCTGCTCTTTCCGCTCCAGTTCCTGCTGCCCTTCTCTGACCAGTTAGCGTGGTCTTGTCCCACCGCGGGCCATTTTTCTGAATCGGAGTCTGTCGTTATCGTTGTCGCCACCCTCATTTCCCCTTCCCCGCCTTCCCCTGGGCCTCCTTTCCATCCCGATCCTTCCGCTTTTGTTCCTGCTGCTGATGTTCGTCATTATCATTTTCCTCCAGCTTATCCTCCTGCTCTCCCGCCACCTCTCCCCCCTGTGCACGCAGCTTCCTTTTTTCTGCGACTGCGCACACGTAGCACGAAGTGGTCTCTTTGTGTGATTCGCAGATCGGCTATGACACGCGTCCGCGGATAGAGGGAATTCAGTGCCATGCCAAGGGATGGGAGGACAGGATCGGATTTCAGATGAGGCGCGAGAGCGCACCGAGCTTGTCTCTATACCTCTCTCCTGCATCTTCCCCCGCCTCCTCCACCTTCTGCAAGACGTCCCTCCTCGTCGTCGCACCACCAGACGCGTCGGAACGGCGGTCTGGGCGCGTCGCTTGAGACGTCCCCGCGGCGCGCACTGGTATGTTCAGGGCCTCCAGCGGCAGCAAGGATCGGAGGGCGTCGCACGCACGAGCTCGATGCGCTAGTTATGTAGTCTGATGCTTTGATCTCACTGCGGGTGTGCTGCGCGTGCCTTATGCCAAGCGCCTGGTGGTGTGCGCTCGTGTCTCTTGCACTCCATGCGGTCGACCATGCGCACCACAAGATCACATCGGACTTCTCACCGTGCAGGTCCATGGGCCTCTGTTCCTTTTCAGCGCGTGCTCGGCAATGAACGGAGCACATTATATTGCTTTTTCCTCCTCCTCCTCCTCCTCCTCCTCCTCCTCGTCCCTCTCCTTCTCCTCCTCTTCTCGTCCTCTTCCTCCTCCTCCTCGTAATCCTGCCCCTTCGACTTGGAAGTAGCAGAGATCTTTTAAAACCAAGGGAAATCTCGCCTTTCCGCTTCCCTTCGCTCCAGAGCCCCCCCACACCGAAAATCATCGAAAGCGGTCGGCTACAGCCGAAACTATCAGAACAACATTTCCGAACCAGCCTGCCCCCCCACCCCAGCGCGCGCGCGGCAGCGAGTAGGAGGCGGAGGAGGACAAGGAGGAGTATGATAAGGAGGAGGAGGAGGCGGAGGAGGAGGAGGAGGAGGAGATGGATGGGGAGAGGAAGGAGTAGGATGAGGGGGACGGAAAGGAGGAGGGGGATTGGGGGGAACGGGGGGGGCGCAGGAGTGGGGCAGGAGGGGCGCAGGAGAAGGAAGAAGAGGAGAAGGAGAAGGATGGGACGGAGGAGAAGGAGGAGGGAACGGGGGAAGGAGGAGGAGGAGGAGGAGGAGGAGGAGGAGGAGGAGGAGGAGGAGGAGGAGGGGAGCAGGAGAAGGAGGGGAGCAGGAGAAGGAGGGCGGAAGAGGAAGAGGAGGGAGGAGGTCCTCGAAGGTCTCCGGGGTTTCCCAGAGGCCTCCATGAGTTGCTGCTAGAGGCCCCTGGCGGAAGAGGAGTGGGTAGGAGTAGGGAGGGGCGAGAGGCGGAAAGATGGAGGGAGGAAGGAGGGAGGACGATGAGGATGGCGACGACGACGGAGAAGGGAGGAGGGGAGCGATGACTGCAATTCAGGGGCGAGGGTCGAGGAGGGTGGCTGAGATGGAGGATGAGGAGAATGCGGAGGAGGAAGAAGAGGAGGAAGATGACGACAGCAGCGGGGCCGAAGAGGGTGCCACCGACGACAACGGCGATCGGCAACAACGACGACGACGGCGGTGAGCCTCCCTCCCTCCCAGCGCATGATCATAGAGACCGACGAGAAGTTCCCCGACGGCCGGCAGCGGGAAACCAACCGCCTCCCGGGAACGAAGAAGGAGCCCTCCGCGGAGCAGAGGAGAGGGACGCGTAGGATAAAGTCGGGCCTGTCCCCCTACAGGGGGATTTTCGACGAAAGTATATACAGTACCCCAAAAATAGTCATACAAATAGCAAAACAATAATCTGGGGACTATTTTTTGAGTATTGTTTGACCTTTTCGGGGCATTTGTTTTGCGTATTTCTCATCTTTCGTCGAAGATCCCCTTGTGGGGGGACACGCCCGACATAAGCGTAGGAGTCAGCTCAGCCAGGTCGAGCGAGTCCGCGGGCCCCGCCCGCTCCCACCCTCCCTCCCGCAGGCTGAAGAGAACGTGTGGCACAGCGTGGTATTCGAATGGCCTCCGGCCTGCACCGCCCCTCCGGGGCGCTCCTGGCGTTGGAGGGCCGCCTCCTCTGCCCAATTCGAGCTCCGCGCGGCCCGCTCAGCTTCGACCGGGATCACTAGCCCAAAACATACCCGGACCCGGGGTCAGCTGGGGTGAAAAGGGCCGCCCGCTAGAGCGTTTTCGGCCTTGCCGCCACCTCGTCTGGGTACGGGTCGTTGCCCGAAACAACCATACATACCCGGACCTAGCTGGGGTGGTGGTTGGGTCACCCCGTCTAGGTACGGGTATGTATGGTGGTTTCGGGAGCCGACCCGGACCCAGGGGGGGTGATGCCCCGAGGGCCCCTTGCCACCCCGTCTGGGTAAGGGTACGGGTATCTTTCGCGCTCGAGACGGGAGAGGTGCGCTCTCGACCCGCGGACCAAAAAAGTGTTTGAGGGCCGCCACCGCGTAGCGAGGAGCTAAGAGGTTTGAGGTTCGAGGTGTTCGGAGGCCTTCGCTCGTTCTCAGTGCAGCATCGTCGCTTCCGAGCAACACCAAGTAAGACCAATGCCCTGGCCTTGTAGCGGGCGAGGCGGCGCGTGTTGGGGCGTCTTAGTGGCCGTTTGGGGGTTTCTTTGAGGCCTCTTGGGCCCTTTTTGGGGCATCGTGGTGCCTTCTTGGGGGCCGCTTGGAGGCCTCCTGGGTCATCTTGGGGTGAAGGTCTCGAAGGGTCAATTCGAGTGCCCTTCTTGGGGGCCTCTTGGGGTGATCTTGGGGTCTTCTTTTCCATCTTGGGATCCTCTTGGGGCGTCTTGTAGCCGTCTTCGGTGCCTCTTGGACTGGCTAGGGGCGGTCTTGGGGCCTCTTGGGACCGTCTAGGGTGCTCTTAAGACAGAGCAGGCGATATTCGCAAAATCGTATCAAATTATATTGAATTTGGCCAATATTTGCCTCCAGCTGCCTTCTGCGGGGCCCTCTTGAGGCCCTCTCAAAGCGTCTTGAAGGGCTCTTGGGCCGTCTTCAGGCTATCTTCGGCGTCCTGGAGCAGTCTTGTGCCGTCTCGTGCGCCTCTTGGACCGTCTTGGTGGCCTCCTGGGCCCCTTTTGGATAGTCTTGGGTCGGCTGGGGGATTCAACGTTCCCCCCCACCCATCCCAGCCGAGCCATCCCAGCGGGGCCACCCAGGCACACTCTTCCAGCAGAACTGAAGCTCAGTTTGCAGCTTCAGCAGACCTGAAGCCTGAACTTAAATCAAGCAGTGGCGAAGCGTCCTTGCGTGCCTGTAGGCACACCAAACAATGTTCTAAGAACCGTTTTGTGATTTCTGCAAAATGTTATTAGACCATATCTGGCCGAGACTGTCCAGTTTTAACACATCGGGTCTATGTTCTAAGAAACTTATGTTTGTTATTAGAACATTTCGGGGTTCTAAGAACATTTCGTGGTAGGCCTGTGGGAATGCCGGGGCGGTCGGTCCCTGCTCACAGACTCAGCTTTTCAAATTCACCTGATCGGCGGACCTGGACCAGAACACGTTCCCACCTCGCGACGCTCGCGCGCGGTCCCGCTTCCGACGGCTTGGCGAGGGGATCGCTACGCGGGACGCGCATGGGCGGGAGCGGCATATAATTGCTTGCCAATGAGCGCGGCGAAGGCGAAGCATGCGAGCGTGCGCCGAGCCGATACGGCATCTCCGCTTTGCAGCTTTCGCGGCGCTTGGGCGGCCACAGCACTTCGCCCACTCGCGCGGCCCCGCTGCCGCTTTCAGGCGCTTCCGGCGGCGGGCGACGCACGCGCCGCACCGGCGCGGGAGCGCCACTCCCAAAGCGAAATGCGCACAGAGCTTGGGCGATGGCGACTCTTCGCCCGCGCGTGCGCACAAACACCTGGCGGGGGGAAGTCACCACTCACCAAACCACCCCAACCCAACCCGAAGGCTTCAGTTTGCCCTCCATTTCCGGTTGGGGGGGTCGGGAAACATTGAAAAAACACATGGAACCCGTACCCCCCCCAACCCGAAATTCGGGTCAAATTCAGGTCTTCGGGTTGGGTTGGGGTGGTCTGGTAGGTAGTCAGGAAGCACGCCGAGACGGGAAGCTCATGCTCATGGGAAGCTTGCGCGGCTCCAGGGCGAGGGCGACACTGTCGTCCGATCGCGGATCGCGTGTTGGCGAATTGGCGTGCGAAAAAGCGCGCAGGTTGCCGTGGTGCCTGCAGGCTACTTTGAACGTTCGTCGTGGTGTTCGAGGGCTTCGCAGGGCCTGCAGACGCTCCCAGAAGCCTCTGGAGAGACCTCTGGAGACCTTCAGAGAAGGCCGTCGTCGTCGTCGTCGTCGTCGTCGTCGTCGTCGATGTTGTCGTCGTTGTCGTCGTCGTCGTCGTCGCTGTTGCCGTCGTCGTCGTGGCTGTCGTCGGCGTCGGCGTCGTCGTCGTGGTCGTCGTTGTAGTCGTCGTCATCGTCGTTCCCGTCCCCGTCCTCGTCCTCGTCCTTGTCGTCGTCGTCTCCGTCCTTGTTCTCGTCCTCGTCGTCGTCGTCGTCATCGTCCTTGTCCTCCTCGACCTCGATCTCGTCGCAGTCGTCGTCGTCGTCGTCGTCGCCGACGGCCTCGAAGGGCCTCCAGACGCCTCCAGGGGCCTCCGCAGGTCTCCAGAGACCCGCCAGGAACCCTCAGAGGCGATCGTCGTCGTCGTCGTCGTCGTGGTCGTCGTCGTCCAAGTCGTCGTCGTCGTCGTCGTCGTCGTCGTCGTCGTCGTCCTCGTCTTAGCGAGGTCGAAGGGCCGACACGACGCTCCCCTTTCCGTGTGTCCCGCGCCACAGCCCAGAGGCTTGGCGGCGTGGCGCGCAGCCCCCATTGGCCGCGACTGCGACGGCCAAAGCAACCCAGGATCGAGAGAGGCAAAAGGAAGCGTGAAGTCCTAGTCCAAGTCCTAGTCCTAGCTAGTCCGCGTTATCGTCGTCGTCTTCGCCCTTGTCGTCGTCGTCGTCGTCGTCGTCGTCCTCATCGTCCTCGTCGTCGTCCTCGTCCTCGTCCTCGTCCTCCCCGTCCTCGTCCTCGCCCCCGTTGTCGAGGGCCTTCAAGGGCCTCCAGACGCCTTCAGAGATTTCTGGAGACCTCCGTATGCCTCCGAAGATCTCCGGAGACTCTCCAGAGGCGGCCGTCGTCGTCCTCGCACTTTTTCGTCGTTGTCCTCGTCCTTGTTCTCGTCCTTTTCGTCATCGTCGACCTCGTTCCCGTTCTTGTCTCGTCCCTTTCCTCCTCGTCCTCGTCCTCCTTCCTCCTTGTCCTTGTCGTCGTCGTCGTCCTCGTCGTCGACGTCGTCGTCGCTGATGGCCTCGGAGGGCCTCCAGACGCTTCCAGAGGTCTCCGGAGACTTCCCGGAGGCCTCCGGAGACCTGCCGAGGCGGCCGTCGTAGTCGTGCTCGTACTCGAGTTTGTCTTCGTCGTCGTCGTCCTCGTCCTCCTCCTCGTCCGCATCGCCCCCGTCCTCGTCCTCGTCCTAGTCGCCCTCGTCGTCCTCGTCGTCCTCGTCGTCGTCGTGATCGTCGCAGCCATCGTCCCCAACCCTGTCCTCGTCCTCGTCGTCGTCGTCGTCGTCCTCGTCGGCGCTTGAATGTTCGAAGGAGGGTCTGAGGAACAAAAACACTGCGGTGCACGATGACGCACGTATGCACTACGCAGTGCATATGCCATGTGGTGCATGCGGCTGCGGCGGTGCATACGGTGCTGCGCACTGGTGCTCGCTGTGATGCGCGGAGGCGCCCTAGTGCTGGAACCACACGGCGGGGGGGGGCGTTACGTTATGCCCTTCCCGCCCCCCCCCCATAATGCCCGCTGTGTTACATACTCGGATGGACTAAGGTTGGGCAGCGTCCTGGTGGCACTGGTGCCTTCACCTTCAAGTCACCTCCCCTCCCTGGTCGTCAGACGTGGACCCCCAAAAAGCTTATGTCCAGGAAGTCTTGTCCTTCCTCTATCGTCGGCTCTGGCACTCCATCTGAAGTGGGCCCCCGCCGGGACGTGCCGACCCTTCCCGAGTGGGCCAGTTGCTCCTCCTGGGCAAGTTCTGTTGACGCTTCCCGGGCCCAGGGAGGGCCCTTGGAGGCCGAAGGCGGCCTCCCGCCGTGATTCTTATCGCGGAGGGGGCCCATCTCGGTGTCAGACGCTTCTGCTCCTCCTCCGTTCCCTGCTCCTGCTTCCTCCGCGAGGGGGCGATGGAGCCCGTGCTCATCAGACGTGGGTCGCTTTGATCAGGGCCAGGGGTGCGGTTTGCAATACCTGGCGCTGCTTGTATATGTATGTGTATGTGTGTATGTATATATGTATGTATGTGTATGTATATACATAGATATATCATTATCGGCGATCCTTTCCGCACCCTCCTCCTCCTCATGATCATCGCCATCCCCCTCTTCCTCATCCTTTTCCTTCTCCTCTTCCTCCTCTCCCTCACCATCATCATCATCATCATCATCATCATCATCATCATCATCATCATCATGATCATCATCATCATCATCATCATTATCATCATCATCATTGTTATTATCGTCATCATCATGAACATCATTGTCGTCGTCATCATCATCATCATCACCATATTCATCTTCATTTTCGCATTCGTATTAATATTACTCTGCATGTTCATCACCACCGCCATCATCGTCATCGTCATCGTCATAGTCATAGTCACTATCATCATCATCATCATCATCATCATCATCATCATCATCATCATCATCGTCATCATGGTCATCATCGTCATCGTCATTGTGATCATCATCGTCTTCTCTCCTCCTCCCTGCTTCGGCTTCCTTCGCTCGTGTGGAACCTCAGCACGAACACTTCGGACAAAGTCCCATTAGGTCTGCGCGCTCGCGAGCTGCCATTTTGCCAGGGGGATGTACGTCCATCCTCGGAGCAGTCTCTTGTTTGCTTCCGGCCTGTGTTCTCCTCTTCCGCTTCCTCATTCTCCCTCCTCCCCCTTCCTTTCCCCACCCGTGCGCTGTTTTCACAGTTTTTTGTGTTGTTTCTCTCTCTCTCTCTTTCATTTTTAGGCCACGGTGCGGAGGTGTCGGGCCCTCGCCGGAGCCCGACTCTTTCAGAATGTAGGAGGGCCGCGGGAGGAAACAGGCGGACCAAACCCTGTTGCGCGCCCCGTGGCGGGACCGCAAGGCCGCCAGCCGTGGAGGCGCCAGCTCCCCAGGGAGGGACCGACCGCACCACGCCTCCATGCCTGGACCTTATGGATAGCGTCTCCGTGTCGCACCCTGAGGCCAGTTTTTAGGGCGGGCCGGGCGTGTCGCCTGGAGCTTCTCAGGAGGGGGGAAAAACACACAGGCACAATTGATCCTCGGCTCCCAGGAACAGATGGGAAACTATGGGAAGTGGGGGGGAAGACAGAAGCCCAGGACATATGGGGAAAGATGGGGCATCCTTTTATCTGTGTGTATGTATTTGTGTGTCCTAGCGCCCCTTCAGCTTCCTCACCATTTATGTTTCTGAAGCTTAAAGAGTGACAGCAGTTGTACAGAAGATAGAGGGCGGATGGTTTTCGAAATGTGCAAGTCGATAAACAATTACAAGAGCTTCAGCGATTGAGGGCGGCTCCTTTTTTGAATGTGGCTCTCGCCTTTGGTGCCGCGTGCATTCGTTTACAACACGCCGCAGAGTTTCGCGGATTCCCATGTTCAGCGTACCAGAAATGGCGTTTTGGAAGGGTTCTGTATTACGCGGGTGCAACAGTTATGTTTATTCGCGGTGCTGAAGTCCCAAAAATGACGTTATGGCACGTTTCCGGATCGTCAAGACGCAGCAGTCAGGTTGATCCGTGGCGTTGACATTCCGAAAACAATGCTTTGGCATGCTTCAGGGTCCTCAGACTGTTGTGTTCCAACGAGGCAGTTCCCTCAATGGAAATGAACCGCTGTAGGAGCCTATGAAGGGGGAGCTTGGAGGGAGGGTTAATTCCAACATCGTTGATGACTCTTGGGTTTACACTGGTCCTCCTCCTCCTCCTCCTCCTCCTCCTCTTCCTCCCTCTCTTCCCGCCAGAGGAGCCGTACGAGAACACACGCCAGACCGCGGAGCGTATCCTGAAGGAGGGCGTTCCAAGGGGGGAGGGGCTCGGTCGCAGGCCGGAGGAGAGGAGAGGGAGGTGCGTCGGCAGCCAACTTCGTCTCTCATTGCCCTCGTGGGCCTCTCCGATGTTCCTGGACTCTTGGCCTTTCATGTTCCGCACGGGCCTGCTGCCTAGTTCGTTGCTCTCTGCGCTCGAGTCGGTGTCTTCATGCATCTGCAATTTTTTCGCCTGAGCGCAACAGCCTCGTCGCTCGTGTTGGTCTAAGGTCGAAGAGGTGCGGGTCGGCGTCTGGGGTCCACCCGCGCGTTCGGGATACGGTAGGTTCGCGTCGTTTCGATCGGTGGCGACCCCACCGCCGGCGTTCAACGTTGAGCGCGGCCGGCGACCCAGAATCGGTCGATGCTGAACTGGCTGACGGTTCGGAAGCACCCGATCTTTCGTTCAAGGTTGAATTATCCCCGCGGTGTCAGAAGCGAGCCCCAGGGTCGACACGACACGAACCTGCCGTACTCAAGCAGAGTCGAAGCGTCCTGGCTCCCCTGTAGACCGCCCACCAAGGAATGTTCTAAGAACCTTTTGTGGTCTGCACGAAATGTTCTTAGAACACTTGTGGCTGAGACTGCTTTGTTGTAACACATCGGGTTTATCTTCTAAGAACATGGTTTTTGTTTTTCGAACATGTTTGACTTCTGAGACATCTCGTGGTAGGCCTAGTAGGAATGCCAGGACTGTCAGTCCCTGCTCAACGTGCCCAGGGAAGCGTCCTGGCGAGTACCGTCGGGCGCCTCAGGGAAACATCCCCGGCAGGTACCTCCAGACGTCCCCTGGGAGCTTGCGTACGGTCGGGGTGCCCAGGGAGAAGGGCGCTTCAGGGAAGCGTACTGGCAGGTACCTCCGTGCGCCCCGATCAAGCGTTTTGCCTTAAGTCGGCCGTGTCCCTCTGCAGAAGGAAAATTCAAGAATAGTGCAAAAATAGTCTGGGGACCATTTCTTGATAATTTTCAGGTGTTTTTTAAATACTGCTTGACTTTTCTCATTCCTCGTCCAAAATCCGCCTGTTGGGGGACATGCCCGACCTAAGCCTTGCCAGGTACCGTTGGGCTGCCAGCCCCTTCCGAATCACCTTCCGAATCACCTCCGGATCACCTCCCCCGTTTGGGTCACACCCATGACGGTGCAATCAATGGAGGATCAGATTCGGAATCGGCGTTGGGCTGGTCTATCCGTGGCCGGAAGCTGGCACAATCCCGCCCAATCCCATTGATTCCCGCTGAAACCGACTCCCCGAGCAGTGCTTGGACTCAGGGCTTCTGCCTTCCATTCTGAGGAACTGGGCCCGTCCGCGGGCCCGGCGGCACCGTTCCCGTCCGTCGCCGCGCCCCCCCTTGCACCCCACCGTTGCTTTGCATTGGTTGGCGCTGCTTCGACATGCTTTGCATTGCTTTGCAGTGGTTTGCATCGTGCTACATTGCTTTGCCTTGCTTTGCTCTGCGTTGCTTTGCATCGCATGACATTGCTTTGACTCGATTCGCATTGCTTCGCATTGCGTGGCATTGCGTTGCATAATTTTGCATTGCTTTGATTCGAAGTGTTTTGCATTACCTCTCATTGCTTCGATGTGCTTTGCATTGCTGTGCGTTTCTCTGCAGTGCGTTGTATTGCTTCTCATGTCCGTACATTGCTTTGTATTTCTTTGCATCGCGTCGCATTGCGTTGCGTTGCGTTGCATCGCATTGCGTCGATTTGCTTTGCGGTGCATTGCATGTCATTGCTTTGGGTTTACCGGCTCCTCCTGGGATCGTACATGTTACATATGATTATGCCCGATCGTTCATTCTTATATGAGTACGTACCATCCGAGATCGACCCTTTATCGCCCCGATCGCTGTCAAATCGCATCGTGCGCGCACATTCGTTTATCAAAACTCTTCAGTTGTCAGGCATTACTTGTACTATTGTGACAAAAGTCGCCTCGCGCGCGTCGTCGCACGCATGCCGCTGGTGTTCAAACACTTCAGGATTCGTGTGGATTTGGAGATCGAGCTTCCCGAACACATCTAAACAGAAACAGTGCTTTTGCAACAAACACAGTCGTTTCGACAACTGTTTCATCACATGGACCACGCAGGCTTCTCGCGCGCGCATGCCGATATCATTCGAACGCCCTTGCGCGCTTGCTGGAGGGGCGACACTATCAATATCATGTGATGCCATGCGGGCCATGCGCGCGTGCGTCGGAGCGCGCGTCGGCCGCGCGCGCACGTCGAAATCCTTCCAAGCCCTCATCACCGACACGTGGACACCATCATCTTCATTGGCGTAATCAGCATCGGTGCCGTCGTTGGCCTTGCCGTCGTCATCGTCACCATCGTCATACACCGCTCGTATCATCCTCATCGTACACTGCGTCGTCCGTTGTCGGCTTTGCCATGCTACCGCGCCCGCCCGAGTCACCAATTTGCATTGGAGTGCCCGCACGTCAGCGCGGCCTGCGAGACGCTCTGGAAAATCCTCGCCAGGTAGCGCCGCCGCGACCGCGTCGGTCGCGCCAAGCTTGCTGGCCGCTCTGCGCGCGAGCTTGCGCGCACTAGCACTAGCTCTAGCGCTGCCGCAGCGATGCTCCAGCCAGCGCCCAGCAGTCATCACAGCCGCCGCCGCATGGGTTTTGCAAAGCGAGCTGTGCTTGGGTGGGTCGGTGAATTGCGCGAGCAGTGGAGACGACAATTCCCTACAGACAGGCAGGCCAGTTGGTACGATTGGGGAATTGGCCCGGAGTCTCAGACAGCACGGAGTTGCCAGACTGTCGGTGGAGCCATTCCAGGGGCCGGCGGGCCAGCCAGCCTGGGGAAAAGGGGCGGGGGCGGCATGTCGCGGGCGATGGGCGACGCGAAAACGAGCGCAGGGCCCCCCGATGACTTGGAAGAGGGCCCCCGCTCGGGAGTGTCGACCTCGCCTCGTGCGTCGGATGCGGGCACGGGTCCGCTGCGGATCCTGCTCGGGTGCGACGCTTGTTGTGGGCCGACCTCGTGCGAGTCCGACGGTTTTTTGGGCGGATCCGAGCGCTGAACAAAGTCATGTCTGGGATGGATCTTGTCGGGCCGCCGCGCCTTTTGTGCACTCATCAACGACAGCGGACATTTCCTCGAGGACGACCTACGCAGGGGCGCGGGGCAGGCGCGACAGGGGGGGGTGGGAGGGCGCCTGGTAGCACTGTACTGAGGCGCTCCTGTTGGAATTTTGCCTCTCTGCTCCTCGGGGCTCGCACGCTCTGAGGGCTGGGCCTCGCCGTCGCGGTCGTCGTCGTCGTCGCCCTCGCCGCCGTCGCCGTCGCCGACGTAACCCGCCCGCGGGAACTGCTGGCCGTGCCTGGGCGCGCTCGCACCATCGCGCTCTCCTGAGGTTCAGGCCGCGGCCACGCGCAGCTGTTATGCACGCTCCCAGGCAGGCAAGTCGTGTCCACTTCACCTCCCTTCCCTTCCCTCCCCCTCCCCCGCTCGTCCCCTCGTCGTCGTTCCCCCTCTTTGCAACAGGGCTCCTCCGCGCAGGTAAACAAAAAAGTGCCAACTTCACCCGACGGTCTGTCGCGAACAGGTCAATTTGGCACCGAAGTCTCACGTCGCACCAAGTGATCGGATTGTCGGTGGAGCCATTCCAGGGGCCGGCGGGCCAGCCAGCCTGGGGAAAAGGGGCGGGGGCGGCATGTCGCGGGCGATGGGCGCAGCATCGGGCCCGCGAAAACGAGCGCAGGGCCCCCCGAAGACGTTGAAGAGGGTCCCCGCTCGGGACTGTCAACCTCGCCTCGTGCGGCGGATCCAGGCACGGGTCCGCTACGGAACATAAGCAAATGCGATGCTTGATGGGCGGGTCTTGTGCGAATCGGATGTTTGCTGGACGCATCCGATTGGTGAAAAGAAATAGCGTGTCTGGGAACTCCTGACTCTGCCCGGGCGCGCTCGTACCATCGCACCCTCCTGAGGTTCAGACCGCGGTCACGCGTAGATTTATTCACGCCCCCAGTCAGTCAAATCGGGACAACTTGACGTAATGTCGTCAGTCAGCAGTATTGAGTATCTTACTCTGAAAAGAAATGCGGATCTAGCCGCGCTGGCTTTATCGCGCCCCCATGGGATAGCACAGTTCACATACGCTGATTGCCCGATCTGGTATATTTCAAATATGAACACATTATCCCAGCCACACCCCTGCTTGGATAGCCTCCCATGGTGTCAACAACAAACAGCTCGCACACTCGTGTATCAAAAACCATCAAGTTCTAGGAGTCCCTTGCATGCGACGGGAAACATACCACGCGCGCGACGTCGCGCGCGCAAACCCGAGTCCTTCAATAACCTGAGGTTGCTTCTGCATTTCAAGATTTATTTCCCGAAACTTGATCAGCAATCGGTGGTTTTGCAACGTGATGTTTCAAGGAAGCTGCGCGCGCGATTTTGCTAAATCCGAAGGCAGCCACAGATTTTGCAACATGTTCGTCTGATAAAAACATGCACCTCCCCCGCGTGCGCATGTCGAAGTCATCCGCGCGCCCTTGCGCGCTTGCTGGGAGGGGCACGATTCCTGTCAGATCGTACCATGCGGGCCACTCGCGCGCGTCGGCGGCGCGCGCATGTCGAAACTCTTCCAAAACTTCCATAGCCGACACGATGGCCAGCATCGGCGCCGTCATTGGCCTTGCCGTCATCATCGTCACCATCGTCACCATCATCGTTGCTCTCATCATCGTGTCTGCCGTCGCCGACGTCACCATGGTACCGCGCCCGTCCGAAACACCGAGTCGCACTCAAGTGCCCGCGCATCAGCACAGCCTGCGAGACGCGCTGGAAATTCCCCACGCGTGGCACTGCAGTGCCACCGCGGCCGCGTCAGTCGCGCCAGAGTAGCTGGCCGCTCTGCGCGCGAGCTTTCGCGCACTAGCGCGGCCGCAGCGCTGCGCCAGCCAGCGCGAGGCAGTCATCGCAATCCGCGATGCCGCGCGCGAGATGGTCCGGCGCGTTTTGCCTGAGACTTGTTCGCAACTTTGGCTCCGAACATGCCGCTCGAGAGGCGGTCTGACCCATCTCGCTCGAGACATGCTCGCAGCTCTGAGTTTCGAGATGCCGCGCGCGAGGGGGTCTGATCCGTTCGCCTGAGACATCCTCGCAGTTCTGAGCCTCGAGATGCCGCTCGAGAGGTGGTCCGGCCTGTTTCGCTCGAGACATCCTCGCACCTTGGAGTTTCGAGATGCCGCGCGCGAGGTGGTCTGGCGCGTGGCGCCCGAGACATCCTCACAGCGCTGGGCTCCGAGATGCCGCGCGAGAGGTGGTCCGGCCTGTTTCGCTCGAGGCATGTTCGCAACTCTGGGCTGCGAGAAAATGTGCGCGAGGTCGTCCGGCCGGTTTCGCTCGAGATATCCTCGAAAGTCGGGGTGCCGACATGCTGCGCGCGAGGTGGTCCGGCCCGCTTCGCTGGAGACGTCCTCGATTTTTGGGACTCCGAGTGGGAGGAGTGAGGAGGGAGGAGGGGTCAGACCCGACAGGGAGGAGGAGGAGTGAGGAGGAGGAGGGGGAGGAGGAGTGAGGAGTGAGGAGGGAGGAGGGAGGAGGGAGGAGGAGTGAGGAGGGAGGAGTGAGGAGGGATGAGGGATGAGGGAGGAGGGAGGAGGGAGGAGGGAGGAGGGGTCAGATTCCGACAAACCGTTCGATTGCCCCTCGGTTGTCGAAGTGTACCTTGGGAAGGGGTCTGGGCGCCCCTGGCCCGACGGGGGAGGCCGCTGGCGCGCCGAGGCGCGAGCGCGAGCCCTTCGTCACCCCCAGGGGCTGCTCAGAAGGGTCGGGGGCGGCAAAGAGGGGGATGATGACGCTCGCGAGCTGCCATTTTGCCAGGGGGATGTACGTCCATCCTCGGAGCAGTCTCTTGTTTGCTTCCGGCCTGTGTTCTCCTCTTCCGCTGCCTCATCCTCCCTCCTCCTCCCCCTTTCTTTCCTCACCCGTGCGTTGTTTTTGTTATGGCACGACCGTTTTTGTGTTCTCTCTCTCTCACTCTTTCACTGTCAGGCCACAGTGCGGGGGTGTCGGGCCCTCGCCGGAGCCCGACCCTTTCAGAACGTAGGAGGGCTGCGGGAGGAAGCAGGCTGAGGAGGAGGAGGAGGAGGAGGAGGAGGAGGAGGAGGAGGAGGAGGGGAGGGGGGCTGTGGCCCTGTTGCGCGCCCCGTGGCGGGACCGCAAGGCCGCCAGCCGTGGAGGCGCCACCTCCCCGGGGAGGGACCGCACCACGCCTCCACTCCTTGACCTTATGAAAATCGGGGGCGGCAAAGAGGGGGGTGATGACTGGGGGGGTGGATATCATGGCGGGGGCCATGATCTTTCCCCGGATCTCATGGCGCCTCTTCTTGTTTCATTACGTCCCTGGCCCCCCCCCGCTGGGCCGCACACGTGTCGCCGGTCATGATTTGCACCCCCCCCTCTTGGACGCCCCCCTCTTGGCCGCTCCCGGAAGGGGGAATCCATGAGTGAGCAGATCGTGGAGGTGTCTCGGTCGAGAGCGCAGTGAGCAGGGAGGCGGGAGGACAGGGATCACCAGCCTGGAACAGATCCCTATCCCTATGATTGGCATCGCCTCATCTCGATGCCGATCTTAGGGATTCCCTCCGTTTCTGAGGGCGCATCCCTGAGATCGTCGTCGACTTTGGGCTTGTTAATCTTAGGGGTAGGGATACGTCCGAGGCTGGTTAGGGGAGGAGGAAGAAGGAATGACAGGCAGGGAGACGGGACCAGGCCCAAACGGTTTGTTTGAGGGCGGCATCCTTTGACAGGGTGCCTCCTGGGAGCGGCTTCGAGAGTGCGAAGGCATCCTTGGCAGGGCGGAGGAAACGGAGAAGAGGAGGAGGAGGACAAGAAAGAGGACGGGGAGAACGAGGAGGAAGGGGAGAAGGAGGGGAGGAGGAGGGGAGGAGGAGGAAAAGGACCCCTAAGGAGGAGGAATAAGAGGAGGAGGAGGAGGAGGAGGAGGAGGAGGAGGGAGGAGAGGAGGAGGAGGAGGAGGAGGAGAGGAGGAATCTGATTAAGAATAGGAGGAGGTGGAGGAGGTGGAGGAGAAGCAGGAGGAGGAGGAGGAGGAGGAGGAGAAGGAGCACTACGAAGAGGAGGAGGAAAGGAGGAGGAGGACCCAGGATCACCAGGAATATAAGTAAGAAGGAGCGCGGCGAGCAGGAGGCGGATGAGTAGGAGGCGGAAAAAGAAAAGGAGGAGTGCGGTGAAGAGGTAGATGAGGAGGCGGTGGAGAATGAGGAAAACGACGAGAACACATAGCACCAGGATGAGGAATAGGAGGAGGGGGACCAGGAGGCGTGAGAGGAGGCGGTATAGAAGGAGGCAGGAGAGGAGGAGGAGGAGGAGGAGGAGGAGGAGGAGGAGGAGCGGGATGCAGAGAGGTGGGGGGATGATGAAGAGGAAGAGTGGTGAAAGGGGGAGGGCGAGGGCAAGAAGGACAATGACGGGGATGCGGAGGAGAAGGAGGAGGAGGAGGAGGACGACGACAACGACGACGACGGCGATGATGATGAAAAGCTCGACGACGACGCCAAAAAGGCGCAGGCGGCAGGGGAACGGGGGTACGCGCGAACACTTTGAGGAGCCATCGTGGCTCAGAACATGCTGTTTGGGAGTGCTGGGCTCTCGTTAGATTTACGAAGAACTCCCAGAAGATGCCTCTGAATCTCAGACTCACCAGACGGCGTGGCCACCGCAGACGGTGACCTGGTGAGCCAAGGGTCGTCTCAGAGTCGGCGGAGTTCGGGCTGGGCTCTCTGCGAGGACGCCTCGAGCGCCACGAGCCGCCAGAGCCAAGGCCGTTCCGGTGACGGGCCACGTTGTGAACCAGATGGTTTGCCACGAGACCGCTGTGGGACCCTCAGGGGAAGAGGAGGGAGGAGGGAGGAGAAGGGAGAAGGAGGAGGGGGAGGAGGAGGAGGAGGAGGAGGAGGAGGAGGAGGAGGGTCGAGGACTGCAAACATGGATTGAAGCGCGCGAGTCCGTCGCCAAAGCAGGCGGTACTGTCCGCAATCCGTGGATTCGGGCGCGCACGCGCCAGATCCACCGATCCCCAATCCGTGCCCGAGAGGAGGAAAAAGAGGAGGACGAGGAGGAGGAGGGAGGAGGAGGAGCAGGAGGAGGGGGAAGAGGAGGAAGAGAAGGAGGGGGGGCCAGTTGCGAGAACTAGGGGGAAGAGTCCACTCCCCCATTCCTCCCTCTCGCATTCCTCCTGTTTCCCCTCCCCCACACCTCTCCCTTCCCTCTCTCCATCCATGTTCCTCCCTCTTTCCTCTCTCCTCCCTCCCTCACTCTTCTGTCCCCCCCCCCCATCCCTCTCTCCTCCCTTCCCCCTCCCTCTCCCCTCCCTCTCTCCCTCCTCTCCCTTCTCTCCTCCCTCTCTCCTCCGGCCCCTCCTCTTCCCCATCCAGCCTGCCTGTCTGGGGCGCTCCAGAACGGGCCTCGAGTGCGAAGCAAGCTGCCACCTCGTCCCCGGCGGAAGGCCGGCGGAGGCCGCCTGCAGTGAAGCCCTGATCCCGTCGCGTAGCGTAGAAGTCGCCACGTGTGGTTTTTCGCTCGTGTCGGCGCCCTGGGGACCCCTTCCAGGCCTCGGGACCGTCAGAGAGGACTCGGGATGAGAAGCCAGTCCCCGGGAACGGGTCGAGACCTCTGAGGGTCGACGTTTCGAAAAATCGTGACGCCGGAGGTTTGGGAACGGAGATAGCCCCGCCAGCCGCCAGCTGGAGACAGAGGCAGAAGAGATGCGCCCCCCAAGTGGTGACGTCTTGGGGTTCCGGGTTTCCGAACCCGGTCACTGATCCGCCCGTGTTCCTTCCCTCCTCCTCCTCCTCCTCCCCCTCCTCCTCCTCCCCCTCCTCCTCCTCCTCCTCCTCCTCCTCCTCCTCCTCCTCTTCTGATCTGCCCACGCCGCGCGCCCGCCGCCCGAGCGAGCCCTCACCCCCGAGAGAGAGAGGCTCGAGGCCGAGCGTACCCCCCCGACGCGGGGGCGAGACGGAGGATGCGCTACAGTGGAAGCCCATGCCAAGAAACCCCCTGCTTGCCTCCAGGGTGCCCTGGGTTTCTTGGGTTTCGATGCTTTTGCGATGGCAAGCGGGACGTTCCCCGCACCATGAATCGATGGACATCCTGTGGTCTCAGGGTTGGGTTTCTTGTGAAAGAGGTTTCTTGTGGTCGAGCTCCTACTGCACCGGCGAATGCAATCCTAGACTTGCCCGGATGCGCGTGGAGGTCTTTGGCCGTTTCCTGCCCTGGGGGGGCCCTCGCTGGGCGCTGGGTCCGTCAAACAGCGATTCGGTATGAAAACTTGCCCTGGTGAAGGGGTTCCGTGTTGAGAGAGCTGTATCGGAGGACATTTGGGATTTGATTTAACCTCAGGAGGGCTTCAGGTGATCCCCCCCTTCGTCCCTCGGCGGTGAATACGTAGGACTGCCCCTCCTCTTCCTCGTCATCCCCCCGCTCCTCGTCGTGTCATTCATGGAAGAGGAGGAGGAGGAGGAGGAAGGCAGGGAGGAGGAGATCAGGAGGAGGTAGCTGTCGTCGTCGTTTTTGCGCGGCGGGTGCCGCGGAAACAAATGTCAGTTACCCACTATTGGTGGCACCCCAGTCCTTCGATAAGGCCGCCGCCAACAATAGCTACCCCTCTTACGGGGGGGTTCTGACGCGCTGCGTGCCGACGCCCGTCAGCACGCCGCAGAGGTGCGTGCTGACGCGCGTCGGCACGCAGAGGTGCGTGAACGACAACCGCTCATAAGGGCAAGCGTATTTGGTGATGGCGCGCGCCGCTGCCCTTTCCCCTCGTCCTTTCGCCTTCGAGGGGGCCTCGCGGGGGGCCCTCGTCGCCACGGCCGGGGGCTGCTCGGCATCCTGGCGACGACGCGCCCCGGGAGGGCCGTGGAAGAGCGGCACCGATGCTCCATCCCCCCCCCCCTCCCCAGAACGGAGGGTCATCTCGGAGCAGGGCCCTCGTTAGATATAAACTCATGGGATGCTATTTTAGAGTGGTCGTGAATACTGGGCGGAGCAAATGACAGCAAATGGCAGCAAATGGACCACGAGGGCCTCGTGGTCCACCTCGGGAGATTCAGGGGGCCATGTGTTGGCGCACGCCGTGGCCGAGCCACGGCCCATGCGACGCCTCGTTTTGTGAGGATGGGGCGCCCCTGGGGGGAGGGACGCTCGGCCCCGCCCGAGGGGTTCATGAAGATCGACCCAAAGAGCGTCAATCTCGACCTCCTGAAGATCGTGCGCGTGGAGGAGGAAATCGAGTCCGGGGGCGGCCACCCCCTGCGCGCCGGAACTCGCTGGCGGGAGTCGCCGACCCCCGGGGGACTCGTTCGCCGTCCCGGATCGCATTTTGGTTGCTCGGATTGGGCGTCGCTTCATGGGGTCGGACGGGGCTACGACGAGGGTAAATCCGCTCCAGAGCGTTCTGGAACGCTCTCAGAGCGGTCCAGAATGCTCTGAGAAGGCCGCGGCGCCCGAGACATCCTCCAGAGCCGCTGGATCTCAGAGATTCTCGATTTATCCTCACCCGATTCTATCCTCGTGAATTTTTGGGCCCTACAACCTCCCGAGTAAAAAGTCTGGACCGCAGAGGTCGCGGAATGAGCGTGTCCCGTTAGGCCGCGGGTCCCAGTACAATGTTGCCGAGACCGCCATGGCGGATTTCCGATTCATGCCTCAGCTCCTTTAATATTATAAATTATAATCGCAAATGGGACGACGATCGGAAATTCGCAGTCCGCCCAAGACTTCCCTCGATAATATGTCCGATCGGGTTCCAGAGGACCTGAAATTTTCAGAGGCGATCGGGAATGTGCGATTTCGCTTGAGACTCCCTTTTAAAAAAATCTGGTCCGACTTATGATGCCTGGAAGTAGCGTCAATATTGGGAATATTCTGCAACGCGCGTTTATGTGTCTCGACGCGCGCGACTCTAAACAGAACTTTCTGGTTCTGATGATCGATGCTTTGCGGTGCTGTGCCGTTGTTCGGGGCGCGGCGTTGTTTTAGGTTAGTCTTGGAGGCCATGTCCGAAATCGGGAGCCGAAGATCCATCGAGGGCCAGTGCTCCAGATACAATCGGTGAGCGAGGACGCAAGGGGCCTTGTAGGGCCGATCCGGACTTTTTAATCCAGGAGGTGGTACAGGCACCTTTTGGGCCCTGAAGGGACCCTTCAAGGGCTTCTTTTCTGCAGCCCTCGCTGCATCCCCCCAATCAGTTACGCGACGCCCAGCTGGAGTGCCCGAAAACGGCCCCTGGACGCCGAGATGGAGGAGAGACGCTGGCATGTTGCGCAAATCAGCAAGGGCGCCCTCGACAGCGCGAAGTTCTTCGCGCTTCGCGGTTCGGCTCCGACCTCGTCCTCTTCTTCTCCCCTGGAGGGCGGCGCGAGAGCGCGAAGTTCTTCTCGTGTCGCGCTTCGCGCGGCGCGAAGCGCGATGTTACGCCCTTGATCAGCAGTTGAGCAGGGCCGAGGGTCAGAGAGCGCCTTCTTCTACAGGACCACCATTCATGGGACGTCAGGGTGGTCAAACGCCTCGCCGGTTAAGCCGACGAGTATTTGCAATTATCCAGCAGTCGCGTACGTCCTAAAGTTTTGGCGCGACGCCGGGTGTGGTGCATCAGCGTCAGCTGGACCGAACAGTGCGGTTGCGCCCCATTGACGTCGGTTTGGGGCGTTCTGCAGACCTGACCCCCGTCCTCGTGCGTGCGTCGCCCTGCCCGGGAGGCCTCGGCCCAGTCCGCCAGCCATCCGGCACGGCTCTGAGGTAGGCGCAGGGGAGAGGGGGGAATTGGCTTTCAATGCTGAAGAGGGGAGGTGCCAGACACGCTCGCGTCGTGAAAAAAAGGACGGGAGATTTCAGCCCTGCTCAGGTCAGCAGGGCTGATATCTGGGAGGAATGGAGAAATGGAGGAGGAGGAGGAATGGAAGAATGGAGACATGGAGGAGGAGGAATGCAGGTCAGCAGGGCTGAGATCTGGGCCTCCGTGCTTCGCGCCCGAGCGGTGCCCCCATCGCTGCAGAGGCTCGCCCTCGAGCGCTGAGCGCGGGCGGCGGCCCGCGGAGCGGCGGTGCGGCCGCGTGCGCGCGGGGCGGGGCGCGTCGAGGGCGAGCTGCGTGGCGCGGCTCTCTCGCGTGTGCTCGGGCCTCTGTGATGCCGTCCCGCACCGCTGCCAGGGGCTGCCCTTCAGCCTCGCCGCCTGCTGCGCGCTCCCCGCGGCCTCGCTGCGTGAGAGTGCCCCCCCCCGCATGTCGGGCCCATCCAAGCTGAGCTGTGACAGTCCCAAGCGGCAGAAACAGAGAACAGTAGTCAATTCATCTTGGGGGACAACATGAGTGCCCCGTCTGGAATGGGAATTCGTTTCTTTTTGACATCAGCGACATTGTGTTTGGCTCAAGCTGATCAGTGGTCGTCAAGTATACTGGAGCTTTACAGCTAGCGTGTGAGACCCTCCCTGCTTTCGTACGACAATTGCGTAAACAACATTAGCGTTGTCGTGCGGCTCTCATGTGGGAGCCGCGGGAGTTCCACCCACCAGCGAGCAACACGATATTCAACACGAAGTGCTGCCAACAACAAGGGAAGCCGCCATGATAAACTCATCGCGCACATATGAACAGTCCAAGTGTCAAGTGACACCAGAAGGTTTTTTTTTGACACTGCGCAAATGGCCCAGAAGAGCTGTTTCCAGCATCCTGCATCATTGTTTAAGACACTGTCCGTCTCTGTACGCGAGTTTCAAAATACACTCGCTGGTCTCGCCTCCGAATAATTCTGCAAATCTCCATGTTTTGCACTTGGGATGTGATCGGAAACGCGCGCACCACAGCCTTCCGCCGATATGCTCAATCTTCCATACGCTTGTGCTTACAATGCGAGGCCAACAGACAGCGCGTTGATCACAACAACCCGCTGCGCGCTTTCTTATGTGTTGCGTCTGTTTTTTGTTTGTTTTTTTCTTACAGCGCGCATCCATTGGGAAGGTGGGGGCCGAACGACACGCCTGCGGCGGGAAGGGAAGCGTGGGCCGACCGACCCAGCGGCGGCGGCGGAGGGCAAGGCGACTCGTTCGGCCCGGCTTCCCCCTCATGGGTCCGGGCCCCTCCCAGGAAACCAGAGGGCGCGAAACGCTTCCGTTGGGAGCGAAACATGGATTAAGCTCCTTATGGGGCCACGAAACGTGTGAGTGGTGTGCCAACATGGTGCGGCGCCGCCATGCGGACTGCGCCATTGGGACCTCAGTGGGGCTCCCTATGGGGCCACGAAGCGTGTGAGGAGTGTGCCACAATGGGGCGGCGCCACCATGCGGACTGCGCCACTGGGACCTGAGGTGGAGCTCCTTATGGGGCCACGAAGCGTGTGCGGGGTGTGCCAACATGGTGCGGCGCCGCCATGCGGACTGCGCCACTGTGACCTGAGGTGGAGTTCCCTATGGGGCCACGAAGCGTGTGAGGGGTGTGCCACACTAGCGCGGCGCCGCCATGCGAACTGCGCCACTGGGACCTGAGGTGGAGCTCCCTATGGGGCCACGAAACGTGTGAGGGGTGTGCCACAACAGGGCGGCGCCGCCATGCGGACTGCGCCAATCGGGCCTTGGGTGGATCTCCCTATGGAGCCACGGAACGTGTGCGAAGTGTGTCCTTATGGTGCGGCGCCGCCATGCGGACTGCGCCACCGGGACATGACGTGGAGCTCCCTATGGGGCCACGAAACATGTGAGTGGTGTGCCAAGTAACGCGGCGCCGCCATGCGGACTGCGCCATTGGGACCTGAGGTGGAGCTCCTTATGGGGCCACGAAACGTGTGAGGGGTGTGCCAAATTGGGGTGTCGCTGCCATGCGGACTGCGCCACTGGGACTTGATGTGGGATTCCCTATGGGGCCACGAACGTGTGAGGGGTGTGCCACAATGGGGTGGGTGGCGCCGCCATGCGGACTGCGCAATTGAGACCTTGGGTGGAGCTCCCTATGGGGCCACGAAGCGTGTGAGGGGTGTGCCACAATGGGGCGGCGCCGCCATGCGGACTGCGCCATTGGGACCTGAGGTGGAGCCCCCTATGGGGCCACGGAGCGTGTGAGGGGTGTGAGCCGGACGATGAAGATTCTGGTGATGATGACGATGGTACTCATTTCGGCGATGATGATGATGGTGATGCTGATCATGATGGTGATGGTGATAATGACGATGATGGTGATATTGATGATGATGATGATGATGATGATGATGATGATGATGATGATGATGATGATGATGATGATGACGGGAGGAGGGGGGAGGAGAGGAGGAAGGAGAAACGCGGGGCGGTGTCTTCTCAAAAAGAGGACCGAACACCACAGGATGGTTAGGAAATGCAGTGTCGGGACAGGCCACGTCCAGAGACCGAAAAACGATATTCCGGCTGCAGTGTTCGAGCCATACCAGCTGTGATGGTCCCAGGGCTTGAAGACAGGCTACAACGCCCACTGTGAAAACATTGCGAAGCCAAGGCTTCAAGGCCAAATGTCGGCCACGCGCAGAGGGGGGCAGGGGTAGGGGGGGGGGGCCTTCTTGGGGGGGGGGCCTTCTTGGAAGCACCCCTGCTTCTGCGAAGGCGCGGGCCTTGTGCGTAGATGTGAGGCCGTCGCCTTCTGAGCCTCCTTCAAGGAAGCCTTCCTCTCTCCCCCTGCCCCCTTTGTGCGCGCCGCCAAACTTGTGAGGACTCCTGGGCCTTCCCATCCCCCCGTGCTGACTCGGCGCGAGACAGGTCTCCGTCGTTCCCCGGCGTCACGTCCGTGTACCGCAAGGAGCGGGGCGCGCCCCCTCCTCCTGCGAAGTGCCGCCCGTGCGGCTGGACCACGCCGACCCGTACCTTGAGATGCGGGGAGAAGGAGGAGGAGGCAGAGGAGGAGGAGGAGGAGGTAGAGGAACGAGGAGGATGAGGAGGATAATAATAGTAGGAGGAGCGGGAGGCTGAGGAGGAGGAGGAGGAGGACCAGAGTAAACCCAAGATGCAACAAGGTTGCTGCATCCGTCACACGTCGCCTGCCCACAAGTCCGTACATGCCTTCCGATCTACTTCAAGAAACATATTTTTGAAAGGCCAGCACCCGATCAGCCTGTCACTCGGACGGGAGCACGTTGTTGGTCAAAGCAGTAGCGTAGTTGCAGACTTCCGGCGAGTAAGAAGAAACGCGCAAAGGCATGGACATTCAATTTAACAAGGTGTCCGGCGAGATCCCCGTTGTGAGAAAGGACCAGAGGAGGAGGAGGAGGAGAAGGAGGAGGAGGAGGAGGAGGAGGAGGAGGAGGAGGAGGAAGAGATGAAGGAGGAGGAGGGAGGAGGAGGAGGAGGAGCAGGAGGAGGAGGAGGAGGAGGCCTCGGGAGGGGCGAGCGCAGCACGCGCGCTCGGCTCCTGGCCGCAGACCGCTCGCAGCCAGGTCCCCCGCGGGCACCGCGGGGAGAGGCGGGGGAGAAGGAGCCCGAAGGGGTCCCAGACACCGGCGCTGCGGGTGGGGGCTTGCCCGGCAGCATGCTCGGGAGACTCTCCATGGGGGGGGATCCCATGGGGGGGCAGGAGGGGATCCCCCATGGGATCCCCTCCTGGGGATCCCCAGGGGATCCTATGGGATCCCCCCCTGGGATCCTATCCCCCCATGGGATCCCCCCCCATGAAGAGTCTCCCGAGCATGCCCGAGCAGAGTGGTCCCAGACATGCTCGCGGGAAGTTTTTTGCTCGGGGGCCCTCGCCGGGCCCCCGGGACCGTCGACAGAACACCTCGGGGCGAAAGGCTCGGGACTTCTGGGGGCCGCGCGCGGAAGAAAGAAAGGCAGCAGATGTCCGGGCGCCGCTGCGTGCACCAGCCCCCGCCTTCACCATCGCGCGCAATCCCCCCCCTCTTGAAAGACGGGCGCCTCGGTGGCTCTAGACTCAAGCGGGATCTCTGCAAAAGAACCACTCATCCATCATTCGAGCTATTTGTCGATCGAGGCACCGACGCAGCAAACTCGTTGGGTTTATCAGCGTGCTACGTGCTACGTCGCTGTCGTATTTTGCATTAGATGCGTGGCGCTGCCCTTCCCCGTCTCCTGTTTGTTCTACGTGCGCGCCTGGAGCAAAGGCTAGGGCTCCGTCTTACATCCGCCTGCAATTTGGGCGACGAGCCCGCGCTGCTTAGGTAGCGAGCGAGCGAGCATGCGTACCACCGGGTGTTGCTGTGTGGGCAGGGATGTGGAGGACGAGCCCCCAGACGTTCCACGCACTGAACAAACACTAGCCTGGCGAATGGCCCAAGCATACGCAGCTGCTGATACCGTCGTTGTTAGTATCGCCTTCGGCGGATCTCCTTATGGGGCCACGAAGCGCGTGAAGAGTGTGCCGAAATGGGGCTGGGCGGAGCTCCATATGGTGCCACGAAACGTGTGAGGGGTCCGTCCAAATAGGGCGCGCGCCGCCATGCCGATTGCGCCACTGGGACCTTAGGTGGGGCTCCCTTTCGGGCCACGAAAAGTGTGAGTGGTGTTCCAAAATGGGGCGGCGCCGCCAGGCGGACTGCGCCACTGGGACCTTGGGTGGAGCTCCCTATGGGGCCACGAAACGTGTGAGGGGTGTACCAAAATAGGGCGGCTTCGCCATGCGGACTGCCCAACTGGGACCTTAGGTGGAGCTCGCTACGAGGCCACGAAACGTATGAGGAGTCTGCCAAAATAGGGCGGCGGCGCCAGGCGGACTGCGCCACTGGAACGCCGCCATGCGGACTGCGCCTCTGGAACTTTCGGTGGAGCTCCCTATGGGGCCACGAAGCGTGTGAGGAGTGTGCCAAATCGGGGCGGCGCCGCCATACGGACTGCGCCACTGGGACCTTAGGTGGCGCTCCGTATGGGGCCACGAAGCCTGTGAGGGGTGTGCCAAAATAGGGCGGCGCCGCCATGCGGACTGCGCCACTGGAACTTTCGGTGGCGCGTACTGTGGGGCCACGAAATGTGTGAGGAGTGTGCCAAATCGGGGCGGCTCCGCTTTGCGGACTGCGCCTCTGGGACCTTAGCTGGAGCTCCCTTTGGGGCCACGAACAATGTGAGGGGTGTGCCAAAACGGGGCGGCGCCGCCATGCGGACTGCGCCACTGGGACCTTCGGTGAAGCTCCCTATGGGGCCACGAAGCGTGTGAGGGGTGTGCCAAAGTAAGGGGGTGACGAGAGGAGGAGGAGGGGGAGGAGGAGGAGAGAAGAGGAGAGGAGGAACGGGGGGATCGCCTCTTCCGAGGACCCCACACCACAGGATGGTTGGGAACAGGGCGGAAGTGTCCCGCCGCTTTCCGTTTCTGGGGTCTGTCGTCTGGGGTCGTCATCGAAACGGTGTTAGGGATGAAGCGTCGGCCTTGGGAAACGGGTTGGGGCTTCCATGGGGCCCGATAATGAAAAAATAACAGCAAAGGGGGGACCAGCAAGTGAGCGGTGGAGGAAAAACGGGATCGTCTTCACCGGCACCGGCGCGTAAGTTGCCCGCGTATGGTCGCGCGGAGGCGCCCACCGTTCCAATGCAGCGTGCAGCGCTGGCGGCCCACCGCGTGAGGTCGCTGTGCCATCTCGCGTAGGACCTATTCCTTTCCGTCGTCCAGGTGCCGCCGTTTGGGCGGCCACCGCCCCCCTCGGCGGCGGCAGCCCACGCCCGCCGATGACGGGCCTGGGGGAGGCAGCGGCGTGCCCTGGGGGGGAGGTGAGGAGGGTCGGACCTTCTCAGAAGGCTCGGAAGTCCCCCGGCCTTCTGAGAAGGCTTCGATGCTTCCCCCGGAGACACGGGAAACTCCTCGGACGGCGCGAGGGCTTTGAGAAGTCTCGCCGCCTCCCGAGAAGGCCTTCTCCTCCTCGCGTCCCCCGCCCCTCGCCCGCCGCCGAGGGAGGACAGCACGCCATGGGCCCGTGGGGCGACCCCCCCCCCTGGGCTGCCCTGGTCCCGCTGGTTGCGGCCTGCGGCATGGCGCGCAGCTCTTTTTTTTCGGCACCGCCATACCGGATTGGGTGCTCCTTGCCCCCCCCCACCTCGAGTGGATGAGGAGGAGAGGATCCGGGGCAACGATAGGGCGGGATAGGCATAGGGGGGGCGCATCGACCTCCAATCACCCATGGATCGCCGATGGGGGCCCGATAGCCCCAGCCTGCCCAGGAACGTGCGGATGCACTCTCGGGGGCCTATCGCCGATCTATCGGCGATGCATCGCAGCTTCCAGGTCGATGTTGCCCTCCCTATGCCAGTCACCCCCTATCGTTGATCCTCAGAGGAGCGCCGGGGCGTCGGGCGGCCATGCTGTTGCAGCAGAACGCCTCGCATCTCGAAAGCTGACGAAAGAACCCAGATGTCAAACGTCTTGAACAAACACAGGACGGAGGTTTTCCAGCGTGTTCTGCATCTTGGGTCTCGTCGGGCCCTGAGGCCCACCAGGCTGCCCTCCAAGGGGCCCAGCAAGCACACACACACACACACACACACTTCGAATCATCGGACTTGAAGGGAGGAGCACGAGGACCCGGACGTCCAACGTCTCGACCACTTACCTGGCGAGTGACCCGACCCGCTGCGGCTGCAAGGACCACTGTCTGCAGTCGGGGCGCTGAAGAAGGAACCCTTTTCGTTGGGGAGGGGCTCCGTTTTCCTTAATTGTTTCACAGCTTGCCTTAGGTGTTCCTTAGGTTTTCGATGGGAAATCGAGCTTTAACTGATGGGACAAAAGGGGCCTCGTTCCTTATTTAGGGTTCTTTAGGTCAACGTCCCGACTGTATGACCCCCTACTCAGCTGTAGGTGCGCCGCGAGAGGGACTGCGCCCCGGGGCAGTGCGGTCGGGGGCCGCGAGGCGCGGGCGGAGCGCGGCAAAGAAGGAGGCGGAGGAGCCCGGCGGTCCCGCCTGCCGTGGCCGCAGGTGCGGCTCCCTGGGGCGATGCGGCCGCGCCCACGGGGGGCAGTGGTGGAGCGCCTTGCGAGGGGTGCGAGGCGTGTGGGGAGTGCGCCGACGTTCGGGGATGGACAGACCCCCCCTAATAGTAAAGCGTGGTTTGGTGAAAACGACCTGAGGCCCAAACCTGGCGGGCGCAAGCCTGGAAAAAAAAGGGCCGCGGCGCCCTCTCGAGAACCGAAAACGGACAATTCACTAATCGACGTGTCAGTGTTGGGGGTTCTGTCCACCCCCGAGAAGTGGGCGCGGCGGTTCCACACGGCCGCGCCCACTGACACCGCAGTTGGAGCTCCCTGCGGTCGGCGTCACCCTATCATGTTCATGCTGTGTGTGTGCGTCGCCCCCCCAAGGGGTGACGCGCGCACCGAGAAGTCTTGTAGGACATGTGTTGCGGCGGGCGCTTTCTGGCCACGCCGCTCGGGAAGCGATAGACTACACTATTGGTATACTTCGAGCCTCCAAGGAAGACCTGGAGGACTAGTATGTCCTTGTGCGTCCCACACGGGGCACGATAGGCGTGAGGGTGATCCGAAAGATACCCGCAGAGGGCATTAGGCAAGGATGGGGAGCGAGCTGCGGGAGCACAGGCAGGGACGGGAGGCGGAAGGAGTAAGGAGACGCGGGGCGCTGCAGATTCGATTCGAAGCGGCCCCACGTCCAGAACCGGCTGGGAAAGCAACACGGAGATGTCCGCCGTCCTCCGTCGCTTGGGTCCCCCTCCAGGCCTCGGGACAGGCAACGGCCGACTCGGGACGATGACCCGTCTTGGGGAAAGGGTCAACTTTTGTCGGGGGCCTGGTGAAACGTGAGGGAAGAAACACGGCGTGCAAGACATTTTTTAACATCTTGGAATCAGCTCGGCGCATGGCCTACGCATCTGCGTGTAGCTCAGGGCGTGGCCCTCTTTTCATGTACTACGCGCGGCGGTTCGGATAGGCACGGTCTGCGTGAGGAGTGTGTCGAAATGTGTGGGTCAGCGCATGTGAATGCCCCCACTGGGCCCCTAGGTGGAGTTCTCTATGGCGGCGCGCAGCGTGCGTGAGCGTACTGAAATGGGCGGGGCGGTGCGTGTGAACGCCGCATGAAGCGTGTGAGCGGTATGCCGAACTGGGTGGGGCGGCGCGTGTGAACACCCTCGCTGCCCTATATGAGGGCATGAAGCGCGTAAGCGGTGTGCCGAAATGGGCCAGGCGGTGCGTGTGAACACCCTCGCTTGGGCCGCAGGTCGGGCTCCTCATGGCGGCACGAAGCGTGTGGGGGAGTGGGGCGGCGGGCGTGAACACCGTCACTGGGGCCGCCGGTGGAGCCCCCTGATAGAGGGCACGAGCGTGCGAGGGGTGTGTCGACATTTGGCGGGGCAGCGCGTGCGAACGCCCTCGCTGGGGCCGCAAGCGGAGCTCCCTGTGGTGCCACAGAGGGCTTGGTGCTGTTATTTCTTGGAGGGGTACAGTCGAGACGCTGAAGTAAGGAACAGTTTAGGTGCGGAAGGGGCTCGATGTTCCTCAGGTTCCTCCAGTGCTGTTCCTCTTGCCCTCATGGGGCTCGGAGGCGCTTGCAGGGCCAAGGCCAAGGAGGGGCTTCGTTCCTTATTTAGGGTTCCTTCTTTCAGCGGCCCGACTGTAACGTCCTCTCCCCCCACCCTGTCCCCTCCTTCCTCTCCTCGCCCGGTCTGCCGTGGCAGTCACGATCGCACGGGAGGGGGGGCGCCCGCCCCCCTCACGCTCGCATGCGTGTGGTGCCGTTCGCAGGCTGCTGCGGCGGCCACGCGCTCTGCTTGCCGGGGTGCTCGCGCACCATCGTGTTGCTCGCGTGCGCAGTGTGGCGTGCGCAGGCGTGGCGCGCAGTGCGGTGCCCACGCGCATCTTGTGGCGGCGGTGCCCTCTGGACTTCTGTTGCCCGTCACTGTGCTTTGGCGCTCGCGGGCGTATTGCTGGTGTTGGCAGGCATGATGTGGCGCTTGCAGCACAAACGGGGCATTGCTACGCTGCGGACCTCGCAGGCTGTTGCGGAACCGAGTGGCGTGGTAGTTGAAATCAATTATGTGTGGTTTGGAGCCCCCCACGACGAGGGCAGGTGTATGTTGAAGCCGTAGTATCTCGATATGGCGTTGCAGCAGCACGAGGATAATGAGAACATATACGAGCGGACAAGGAAGAGTGTTGATGAGGAGGAGGAGGAAGAAAAGAGAGACGAAGACGACGACGATGTCGACTTCCAGACCGGAGGTCCCCAGGTTTCTTTGAAGGCCCCCAGCGGTTCAAACAGGGTCAACATGTTGCCATGGTTCATCAAGGCAGTCTTTGCTCTCAGCCTTGGCTGTAACCTTACTATCTCGGAGTTGCTTTGTCTGGTGCCTTAGCAATCATTCCGACGTGGACGTCCTAAAAGTCTTGCATTCTTAGTTCGTATCCGAACTAGGGACTTGTCTGTGTGGCTGGAGTTTATGTTCGCGCAGGCCTGATGGCCAGTCCGTTTGTCCCACCCGGACTTGGCACATTGGTGACACAAGCCTGTGGCGAGGTAACTCAACCATTGCAGTGGTCACAGGCACGTTGTGCTCGCTGGCTCTCTGCGGTTCTCACAGGCACGCTGCTTCGCTCGCAGGCTGTTGTTATACTGGACCGCCACGCTGCGGTGCATATTGCGGTAACGTTGTCGTGCTGTTCTGGATTTCCGATGCCATCTGGAGGAATTGCTGGCAGCCCCAGGGTCCTCCAGAGGAACTTCCCAGGGCTTCCGGGGGCGTCTGGAAGACGTGATCATCCTCAGCGTCTTCGTCGTCGTTCGTCGTTGTCATCGTCGCCCTCGCCGCCGTCAATGACGCGCATCCAAACTTGCGCAGGCGTCGCTGACACAACCCCCGCTGCCCCCTCGTTACCGTGACACCCCCTTTCGCGCCACCCCCCCAGGTAACGGACGTTCCCCCAGGGCAGTACCAAAGCGTGCTATCGAAACGTGTGGGAGGTGAGCCGACATGAAGGGCGAGGCGCCATGCGGTCGCGCCCATTGAGGCCAGTGAGGGGGAGAATCGTGCGATGGGTGTGCCGGGATGTGTGGGGTGGTGCACGTGAACGCCCTCACCAGGGCCCCAGATGGAGCTCCCCTATGGGGCCGCGCAGCGTGGCAGAGGTGCGCCGACCAAGTGGGCGACGCGCGTGGACGTTCTGGCTGAGGCCGTGCGTGGAGCTCACGGTGGGGCCACGAAGCGTGCACGGAGCGTGCCGAAACGGGCAGGGCGGCGCACGCGAACGCCCGTCGCCTTACCAGCCTGGAACATATCACCTCACCTCGATGCCGATCTTAAGGATTCCCTCAGTTTTTGAGGGCCCATCCCTAAGATTGTCCTCGCTTTTTGCTCGCCCATCTTAGGGATAGGGATACGTTCGAGACTGGTTATCGCTGGGGCCACGGGCGGCGCTTCGCACGGGGGTGCGGAGCGTGCCAGAGGTGCGCCGAACGGGCGGGGCGGCACGGGTGAGCACCCCCGGGGGAGCCGCACGTGGAGCTCCCTTCGGGCGTGGCGCGGGTCGCGTGAGGGGTGCGCGCGAGGGGCTGCACGCGGGTTTGCACGCCTTCTCGTCTGCATGATTGGCACATCTCTTGCGATCCTGCGCATGTGCTTGTTAGCTAATCTGCGCGCTGACCTGAATCACTGATCGTCTACGAGCTTGTTTTATACGTTGGCTGGCGCGCACGGTTGCCAGTTTACTTGTGTGATTGCGAGGTTGACCATGTGTTTTTGCATGTGTTTGCTTACGTGTGGGAGTGGTTGTTTGCGTGAGATGGTTTGCGCCCTTGCGCCAATGCATGCAATCTTGTAAATTTGCTTGCTTGGCCGCTTGTATGCTTGGTTACATACAGGGAGGTCAAAAAACTAGGACGGCATGCCTGGGCTCAGTCTCGCGGGCCTACTCTAAAATCATAGTTGCAAAATTCTTTGTTTTGTTTCATGCCCTGCCGTCATCGCGCGAGTAATACTCGAAAACCTGGTTAAAAAATGGTCACGGTTATATTCCCCCAGATTTGTTCCTCCAGACCTTCCCCCAGATCCTTCCCCAGATCTTCCCCCAGATCTTCCTCCAGATCTTCCCCCAGCTCTTCCCCCAGATTTTTCCCCAGATCTTCCCCCAGATCTTCCCCAAGATCTCCCTTCAACTCTTCCCCTAGCTCTTCCCCCAGATCTTCCCCCAGATCTTCCCCAGATCTTCCTCCAGATATTCCTCCAGATCCTCGCCCAGATCTTCCACCAGATATTACCCCAGAGTGTCTCCCAGATCTTTCCGCAAATCTCTCCCAGGATGTTTCCCAAGATCTTCCGCCAGATCTTCCCCCAGGTCTTCCTCCAAATCGTCACCCAGATCTCTCTTCTGATATTTCATGATGTTGTCCCACAGAGCTTTTCTATGTTTCACCCATATATTCGCCCAGATATTGATCCAGAATTTCCCCCAGATCTTCCTCCAGATCGTCCTCCAGATCTTCTTCACCCAGATCTTCCCCCAGATGTTTCCCCATATCTTCTCCCTCAGATCTTTCTCCAGATCTTCCCGGGATCTTCCCGCAAATCTTGCTGCAGATTTACGACGCACTACACCGCCAAATATCCCTCCGCACATTCCCCAGATTTTCGCCCAGATCTTCCACCAGATCTTCCCTCAGATGTCCCAGATCTTCCTCCAGACTTCCCGCCAAATACTATATCCGAGATGTTTCCCTAGATCTCCCCCAGATCTTCCGCCAAATATTCCTCCAGGCGTATCGCTTTGCAACCGCGCCAAATCTTCCATTGGACACTCCCCAGATCTCCCGACAGATCTTCCCCCAGATCCCCCCCTGCTGTTCCAGGGCGTCACTTGCTTTTTTTCATGCCGCGTCGCGGGTCCTGTTCTTGTTTTAGAGCTCCTAGTTTTGGTCTCTGCCTCGCTTCGGGGCTGCGATCTCCACGCGACAACCTAGAAGTTCAAACTCCTTGTGTTGTTCAACCTTTCTGTATGTTGGTGTTGCCGTGCACCGTAGTTCAATGATTGCGTGCTTGCACACTTGCCCACTCCATGCATGCTACCAGAACGCATGCACTACTGAGTTGTTGCATGTGTGGATGGCTTCCTCTTGTTTACACGCATGACTGCGCACTTGCTTAAGTGTCTGTATGCTTGCATGCATGGTCACGTTATCCCATGCTTCCATGTCGGCATGTGTGCATTACTGTTTATGTGTTTGCTTGCATGCTTGGTTTCTCGTGTGCGTGCGAGCGTTCGTGTTCATTGCTGTTCTTTCGTTCGTGCGCGTTTGCGCCTGCTTTCCCATGCTGAGCGACTATTGGCCGAGATGTTTTCGAAAGCTGGTGCTCGTGCGACATGTGTGCCATGTTTGCTATAGTGCCGTTTTGACAGCATGTTGGCATCCGTGCGGTGCGATGCGCGCAGTGTATTCTCGTTGTTGATCTGCCTTCTGCCATATTGCAGACTAGGGCGAGCACGCGGGATATGCATTACCATGCTCACGCACGCACGCACACATACACACACATTGTGCTTCCGAGGCCATCTTGTGGGCACCGCCCTGACGTGCGGGCTGCTTTTACGCATAAACGCGGTGTAATGGGAGCGGGGATATCGTCGACGCCCGCTCAAGAACGTCTTCTTCCCAGCACCAGCGCCTACTTGACCTGGTAGAAGCCCCGACACATGAGCATAAACATTCGGAAGTCACCGCGGATCTCTTGGATCGGCACCAGAGCCCCCCACCCACTCCCATCACCCGTGGCGGCACCTTCGGCACCGCCCCGACGCGATGTGGAAGTGGTGCGGGAGGAGATTCCTGCAGTGCAGCGATCCAGTGAATCCCCGCGGACCTTCGCAAGTATGTAGTTATGCCGTGGTGTGTGTTTTTGTACTGATATTTCTACCGTTTGGTTTGCTCGAAGCCGGTTATTGTTCTTGCTAGCGTCTGGTTGGCGCTGCTGCAATACACACAAGTTATTTGCGAATGTTTTTCTATGGCATACTCACGCCAATCCGATGGGCATGTGGGCTTTCGCGCATGGGCGCCAGGAGATCGTGGAGGGCACCATCTCCATCAGCGACCCAGACTTGCTCAAGAAGGTTGGGCTGCCTACCTACAGCAACTGGGAGGCCAGAGTCCATGCAATCGCGTGCTCTGTCTCGTCCAAACAGTTACATTGGACTGACCTGCTTGTGATCCGTGTGTTGTGTTGTCCCCCACCTATAATGAGACGGCCCAACTTGTCGAATTGGTGAACTCACAAACCCATATGCTGACCCACCTGCTGATGTCCTAGAGCTCGCCTCCGTTCTCATCTTCACTTGAGGAAGGAGAGGCGGAAGCCTTCTGTACACGTAGCCAGCGTGCAGATGCTCCAGCCAGCCCGAGTTGGCGCATCGCGTTTGCAAGCAAGTCGCTTGGAGCCAGTACCCAGCAGCATCTACATAAGCAGTGTCGCAGGGCAGTTTGCATGCACCAGGGCATGCCTATCAAGCGGTGGCTCTCGTACACTTCTCGATCGTCTATATGATGTCGTTCGACTGCGTACTGAAGATGTTCTATGTGTTCTCACAATTTTGTCCTACTTCTCCAGGTTCTACATCTTACTCATCGTTGACGGGAGATGTTCCATATATTATCGTAGTTGCGCTCGACTTCGCCAGATTCTACATGTCGTTCACAGGCAGGCCTTCTCATCGCCGCATCGTCATCACTACCTACCTGCGACATACGATGTTTCGTCTTTGTCGGTGATGTCGTCAGAAGCGTGTTTCATTCAGAGTGATTGTTTCAGTTGTTTCCTTCCGCGTTTTCTTCGGCAGCCCATGCATCCGCAGCCCGAGGCCACGGACGACGTGGGCAACCTGAAGTATTTCAAGTGGATGACTGCCAAGCAGGCGCCTGCAGTGGGAGGTGGGGCTCGGAACGCAGCACACCGGTGTCAATGTCAACCGGTCATCGCTCATGCTGCTGAGGAAGTGACGAAGTGGATGCATGGGGCGGGGGAGGGGAGGAGGAGGAGGAGGAAGGAGGAGGAGGAGGAGAGAGGAGGAGGAGGAGGGAGGGGAGAGGAGGAGCGGAGAAGGCGGATGAGGAGGAGGAGATGGAGGCAATGGCAGAGCCCAGAGCCAGCGTTCCCTCGCTGCCTCTCTCTCTCTCTGTCTTTCCCTGGCTCCCCCTCTCCATCGTTGCACGTGCATACATATATATATATATATATATATATATATATATAGATTCCTCTTCCTATATTTTTATAAGCCCGGGCGGGGGGAAAACCCGTCCCCCCCCCCAAAAACCGGACTCCGGGGACCTGGAGCTTTGGGGCCCTCCGAACGGGCCTCGAAGCGGCCACCGGGCCTCGCAAAGCGTTTTGCCAAGCCTTCCCAGCACACTTAGGGCGATCAGGGGGGTCATCGGAGACGTCCTAAAGACCCCCAAGACAGCACAAGAGCGCTCCAAGAGTGACCAACGTGACCTCAAGATGGCCCAAGCCTCCAGGACGGCCCCAAAGAGGCCTCCAAGAGCACTCCCAAGAAGGCCCCCCGAGGCAAAAATCATTGATTTTCTGACGGTTTTTTGTGAATTTGGGGGTTCTCCTCTTTTCGGCTTCCCGACGCTCCAAGGCGGCGGTCTTCTGGGCGTCCGGAGCCGCCTGGGAGGCTCCCAAATCGCCCCGCAACCATCCGAACGGTCTTCCAGGCAGTCCAAGAGAACCCCAGAACGGCACAACACGGGTCCAAGATGGCGCTCAGAGAGCCCCATGGCGGCCCAAGATGGCCCAAAGACACCCTCCGAAGAATTCCAAATCGTGATTCGGTCGTTCAGGAAGACGGCGGTTGGAGGCAGGGTGGCCCGAGGAAGCCCTCGGAGGCCCCCAGAATACGCCCAGGAGGCCTCCAGAAGGCCTTAAGAAAGCCCGAAACAACTTTTGTGAGGTCCCTAGAGGCTCTCCAAGGAGGAGCCTCTGCAAAAAAGAGCTCAGGAGGATGGGGATAATGCGCAGGGTATGGCGAAAATAAGGAACAATAAGCATGGAGGAAGGATAACGAATAACATCATTATAGCGGCGATGCCGGAAAAGGCACACAGGAGTTATCGCTAAATTGTCGGCTTGACTTTCCTGCCATGCCGCCTGCATACCAAACTTCAAGGACCAAGGTGCATGGCGCGAAGCGCCACTGCAGTCTTGTATATATATATATATATACATACATGTGTGTGTGTGTCTGTCTGTCTGTCTGTCTGTATGTATGTATGTATGTCTGTATGTCTGTATGTATGTATGTCTGTGTATATATTTGTATGTATGCATATATATACATATATATATATATATGTATACATATGTGTGTATCCCGGGGGACGAGGTTCCCTGGCCGCGCCCAGGGACCACGGCGGCGCACGGGGGGACAAGGGTTCCGAGACCGCTCCCAGATCGCTTCCAAGCGCGCTGCAAGCTCGAAGAACCGCCTTCAGGCACCTTTTAATCGCTTCCGAACGCGCCATGGGGAAATAGCCCCTAATCGTTCAAAAGGCGTCACCCAGACGGTCCCAGAGCGCTCCCAGACCCTCACGAGACTTCCCAGGATCTGCCCCGGAAGCCTCCGAGGCGCCAGAATCGTGAAATTCCTTGTGGGAAAACCTACATTTTCAGCATTTGCGCTTCAGTTTTGCTCAATGCCTTCAACGTTGCCAAAGTACCGTCCGACCCTCCCCCAAGACGCCCCAGGTACCCCCCGAGAGAGCCCCCAGACGGTCCAAAAGGGCCCCAAGACAGCCCCAAGCGAGGCCCAGAGGCGCACAAGGCAGCCCAAGACAGCTCCCAGACGACGCCAAAAGCAGCCCACGAGAGGAAGCCCGAGTCCACGATCCACTTGCCCGACCCAAGGTGCCCCCAGGAGGCTCCCAGAAGGCCCCAAAAAGCCCCAGCGGCCCCCCCAAGACGCGCCTGAGAGGCACCCACAACGCCCGAGATCTCCGACAGATACGCCTGAAGGCAAGGTTACACATGTTTTGCACATGTTAGCCAACATGGACCCTTACCAGTCACGTATTGCAATCTATGCGGTGCAATCCATGTGGTGCGATCCAGGTGGCCCAATCTAGTTCGTGTAATCAACGTGGCGCAGTTTGTGTGGTGCAAAGCAATGCAAACAAGTGCAGAGCCTTGCAGAGCAATGCAATTCAATGCAAACATATGTGGACCAAGACACGATCATTACAACGCAGTGTACAGCAATGCGCCACGCAATGCGAAGCAACGCAACGCCATGCAACGCAACGCAAAGCAACGCAGTGCGATGCGAAACGAGGCAAAGCAATGCGATGTAACGCAATCCGACGCAGTGCAAAGCAATTCAAGGCTTGCAAGGCGAACGGGGGTGTGGAGGAGGAGGAGGAGGAGGAGGAGGAGGAGGAGGAGGAGGAGGTGTTGCAACAGGGGGGGCCCACGGGGCGGCAGGACGGCCGGCCACGGGGCCGCATGGGCCAGCAGACGGGCCTTGCAGTGGGGAAGACAGTGCGGCGACGGACGGGAACGGGGCCGCCAAGCCAACAGACAGGTCCAGCTCCACAGAAGCGAAGTTGTATATGTAAATATATATATATATATATATAGATAACGATATACCTAAATAACTTTGGAGGGGGGCCCGGGGGCCCCGCGGAGCCCTGATTTGAGTACCCGGCCTCTGACCCCTTCCCTGGGCGGCATTTGGCCCTGCCAGGTACGTGCGGCAGGCTTGCAAATTGCTCCCGGGCGGCCCGAGGTCGCCAATTCACCAGACAGCTCGTCCCTTGGTCCCCCGCCAGCCCTACGCCAAGGGGCGAGCATATATACGGGCGCAGCACCGCACTCGATGCGATGCATTCGGCTGGGCCAGGCCGGGGAAGACCCAATACTGCATCCAATGTCGAACGTGATCCAAATTCCAACGCTGTGGGTGCATGATGCGCCCCGAACCCCAGACCAACGAATTGAGCCTCAGCCCAATCCGCCGATCACTCTGGCCGCTGGTGCGTGGCACATGGTGCTGCTTGGTTACGCCTGGAAAGTATCCTCAACCCTTGGACTTAAAAGTGTCCGCGAAATATCTTCACACCCCTCGCTGAAAACTGCCAGCGAGATATCCTCCCCCCCTGGCCTGAAAAAATCCAGCGAAATATCCTTACACCCCTGGTTTAAAATAACCAGCGATATATCCCCACCCCCTGGCCTAAATCTGCCAGCGAGATATCCTCAACCCCTGGACTTAGAACTGCCAGCGAGATATCCTCACACCCCCTGACTAAAAAATGCCAGCGAAATCTCCTCACACCCCTCGCTAAAAACTGCCAGCGAATCATCCTCACCCCCTGGCCTAAGATTGTCAGCAAAATATCCTCACCCCCTGGCCGAAATCTGCCAGCGAGATATCCTCAACCCCTGGACTTAAAACTGCCAGCGAAGTATCCTCACACTCCCTGACCTAAACCTGCCAGAGAAATATCCTCACCCCCCGAAAAAACTGCCATCTAGCGGATATGGTGATTCAGTTCAGTTCTGTCAGTCATTTATGTCAGTCAGTTCTTTCTACTTCCCGAAAATCAAATTACGGGCTGCGCCCGTAGAACATCGTTCCAACACCCCCAAGATGGTCACAAGACGGCCCAGGAGGCCCCCAAGACGCCCCAAGAGGCCCCCAAGAGGACTCCCAAGAAGGCCTCAAGATGCAAACATGGTTTCATTCCCGTTGGAAAGCGTATATTTTTACAATGTTCGTCTTTGGAGCTTTCAGAGCATCCAAGACGGCCCGCGAGGCCTCAAAGATCACCCCAAGACGGCCCAAGAGGCTCCCTACAGGGCTCTAAGACGGCCCAAGAGAGCCCCAAGAAGGCCCAAGAGGCCCCCAAGACAGCCCATGAAGGCCCCAGGACGGCCCCAGGAGGGGGCTTAGAGGGGGTACCCGAACGGATATTTGAAGCAGGCCCCCAGAGACCCCCAAGAGGCCCCCAAGAGGCTCCCAAGAGGCTCCCAAGAGGCCCCCAAGAGGCCCCCAGAGGCCCCCAAGAGGCCCCCGAACAGCCCCCAAACAGCCCCCGACAGGCTCCAGAACGTGCCCCAAGAGGTCTCGGATTCGCTTCCAGGAGGCCCCCGAGAGACCTGTCACGAGATCCGAGCGAACTATCCAGATGCTTGCATGAGGAGCCCCAGACGCCTCCAGGACATCTTCGAGCGCGCTCCAGAGCCTCCCAAGAAGACTCCAAAACGACCCGGGATGGCCTGAAGACGTCCCAAGAGGCCGCCAAGATGGTCCAGGTTGGCCCGGAGATGGGCCAGGATCCCCAAGACGCTTCCACGACGCCCCCAAGCGGCTCCCAGAGGTCCAGAAGAGGCCCCCAGAGGTTTCCCAAATGGCCCCGAGAGCTTAAGATGTTTCAGAAACCGATGGGCTTCGGAGGCTTGTGGATGGCCCCCAAACGCCCGGAACGGCCCCACGAGGAGCCCCAGACGCTCCCCGTCAGCGGCCCGAGAAGGGAACGCGAAAGGAGAACCCCAGATCTTCACTCCAAGAGCCCCCCGGGTGGCCCTAAGAGGCCCCCACGACGCCCCAAGAGGCTCCCAAGAAAGCGCCAAGGGTCCAAAGGGGCCACGAAGAGGTCCAAACACACACATACACACAAACACACGCACACACACGCACAAAAACAAACAAACACACACACACACACAAGAGGCCCGAAGAGCACTTGAAACATAGGGTACTTACACATATGTTTGTTTCAAGTCCACCACGGCCCACGGGGCACTCATCTTTCAAAGGGAATCCTCTGGTTCTGAATTATCCCGGCAAAGCAACCTAACAGCGATGTGTAGAAGCATATCTGAAAGCATTCCCCTTAAGATTCAGATGAAAATCCAGTTGTCGAATGCTGCTGTTCTCGCAGTCGTAGTCGCATTCGCGATGACAGTCGCAGCGGCAACGGCAGTCGCAGTCACAGCCTCAGCCTCAGCCTGCCTCCTCCTCCTCCTCCTCTTTCTCCTGCTCCTCCTCCTCCTCCTCCTCCTCCTCTTCCTCCTGCTCGTCCTCGTTCTCGTCCTCCTCGTCTTGCTCGTCCTCCTCCTCCTGGTGCTCTCTCCTCCTCCTCCTCCTCCTCCTCCTCCTCCTCCTCCTCCTGGTGGTCCTCGTTCTCCTCCTCCTGGTGCTCTCCCCCCCCCTCCTCCTCCTCGTCCTCCTCCTCCTCCTCCTCCTCGTCCTCCTCCTCCTCTTCCTCCTCCTCCTCCTCCTCCTCCTCCTCCTGGTAGTCCTCCCCCTCCCCTCCTCCTCCTCCTCCTCCTCCTCTTCCTGGTCGTCCTCGTTCTCGTCCTCCTCGTCTTGCTCGTCCTCCTCCTCCTGGTCCTCCTCCTCCTCCTCCTCCTCCTCCTCCTCCTCCTCCTCCTCCTGGGTGGTCCTCGTTCTCCTCCTCCTGGTACTCTCCCCCCCCCTCCTCCTCCTCCTCCTCGTCCTCGTCCTCCTCCTCCTCCTCCTCCTCTTCCTCCTCCTCCTCCTCCTCCTCCTCCTCCTCCTGGTACTCCTCCCCCTCCCCTCCTCCTCCTCCTCCTCTTCCTGGTCGTCCTCCTCCTCCTGGTCGTCCTCCTCCTCCTGCTCGTCCTCCTCCTCCTCCTGCTCGTCCTTCTTCTCCTGCTCCTCCTGCTCCTCGTCCTGCTCCTGCTCGTCCTCGTCCTCCTGGTCTTGCTCGTCCTCCTCCTCGTCGTGCTCTTGCCCCTGCTGAAAATGTGGCCCAGGAATGGGAGTTCTGGGAAGTCGAAGAGCACGAAGTTGCCTACAGTTGGCTACGGGCATTCAAAATGTGGCCCGGGAATGGAGTTCTGGGAACTCGAAGAGCACGAAGTGGCCTACAGTTGGCTCCGGGCATTCAAAATGTGGCCCGGGAATGGAGTTCTGGGAACTCGAAGAGCACGAAGTGGCCTACAGTTGGCTCCGGGCATCCAAAATGTGGCCCGGGAATGGAGTTCTGGGAACTCGAAGAGCACGAAGTGTGTGACTGTTGCATCCGGCCCTCCAGAATGTGGCCCGGGAATGGCGTTATGGGATGTCGAAGAGCACGAAGTGTGTGACTGTTGCATCCGGTTATTCTAAAAGTGGCCCGGGAATGGCGTTCTGGGATCTCGAAGAGCACGAGGTGTGTGACTGTTGCATCCGGTTATTCAGAATGAGCCTGGGAATGGAGTTCTGGGAACTCGAAGAGCACGAAGTGTGTGACTGTTGGTGAAAAACGAAGTGGACACAACCCGCCCGGCAACTCCCAACACCTGCCCGGACCCCCCTGTGGAGTGATCTGTGAGCTCTTTTGAGTCAACTAGAAACCTATCAGTCTACGCTGTTAGGTAAAAAAGAATGCTTGATGGGACTCGTGAGGAGCATGCATGGGACGGAAAGGTGTACTACAGCATTGTCCGTGCATCCTGGGTTTATTATGGACTCCTTCTTGCCGCCTCCATCTGCTGATGCTCCTCCTGCTCATCTTGCTCCTCCTCCTGCTGCTGCTCCTCATGCTCCTGCTCTTGCTGCTCCTCCTGCTCCTTCTCCTCCTTCTCCTGCTCCTCCTCGTTCTCCCCCTCCCCCCCCCCCCCGACGCAGAAGACGATGGAGGAGGAGGAGGAGGAGGAGGAGGAGGAAGGGGAAGGGGGCGGGGCGGATGGAGGCTCTGCCACGCCCACAAGCGCCGGACTTCGCCAAGTTGCAAATCAGACGAGCGAACACGAGATCAGCAACACGTGGCGCAGCCGTGACTAGAACCTAAGCGCGCGCGTAGCGCGCGCGTGGTTCTAGTACACATCCCTCTCTCTCGATATACATATATGTAGATGGATTCCCAAACAGTGCTTGCTCTTGGGGGGTCATATTCCGTTTCTCAGGAAATTGGCTGATGTGGCGCTTTGGCGGCTCTGTTATCATTGGCGCCGCCCCGTCGCCGCTTGGTCGCCGCCCGTCGTCTGGGCCGGTGTGGCGGTCTGGCGGCAATGTTGTCGCCGTCGCCGCCCCGTCGCCACCTCGTCGCCGCCCGTCGTCAATGTTGTCGCTGTCGCCGCCCTCTCGCCGCCCGACGTCTGAGCCTGCATTACTTGGCACTCTCTTGCATTGCAATGCCTTGTTTTGCATTGCATTGTTTTGCATTGCCACGCCGTGCTTTATCTGGTTCTGCATTGTTTCGCGTTGTTTTTCGTAGCTGTGTATTGATTTGCATCGCTTTGCTTTTTGTTATTGCTTGCGCTGCATTGCGCCACATAGGTTGCGCCACATTAATTCTCCAACATGAGAGGAGATTCGGATCTACCACCCCCACCCCCTGGGGTTCTCCGGCCTCCCTGTGGGTGTGCAATGTACATGCGATTCTGCCCCACCGTTCATCCTATGACTTCATAGCATCGCCGCCACACCCCTTTGGCCCCCCTTCGTCCTCGTCGAAGAAAACTATGCAAGCGCCTTTGCTTACCAAGAATCATCCGTTTGCAAGAATCCCTTGCACCACATTTGATGAGGTCCACAAGCGCGAGTTGTTGCGCGCGCGTGCCGAAATTCTTCAAAACTTGTGTTCTCGCATGTCAAAATCGAGCGTCCCGAAAACAGGTAGATTTTTCAGGCGAAGGACCCAACCATATGCAGTTGTGAGTACCGTGTTGTGGCACGACTTTAAGGGGTACGCCAAAATGGGGCGGCACCGTCATGCGAACCCCGCCACTGGGTCCTTCGGTGGAGCCCCCCATGGGGCAACGAACCGTGTGAGGGAGCCGCATGAAGGAGCGACGCCGCCATGTGGACCCCGCCACTGCGGCCGCCCGCTGAGATCCCTATGGAGCCACGAACCGTGTGAGGGATGCGCCAAAATTGGTCGGCGCCGCCACGTGGACCCTGCCATGAGGCCTTCGGTGGAGCTCCCTATGGGGCCACGGACCATGTGAGGGGTGCGCCAAAACGGGGCGGCACCGCCATGCGAACCCCCCGATGTGGCCTTGAACCGTGTGAGAGGTGCGCCAAAATGGTCATGTGGACCTTGCCGCTGGGGCCTTCGGTGCAGCTCCCTACGATTTTACGACGCGTTGCACTGGGTGCGCCGACACACAAACATGCGGAGGGCAGAGGCAGGGATGGGAGGATGGAGGAGCGGGGGGAGGAGGAGGTGGGAGGGACGCGGGGCGGTGTTTCTTCAAAGTAGGACCCAACACTACAAGATGGATCGGAAAAACATGAGTTCAGCAAGAAAGCCATTGGCTGTTCATCATGTTCATCGGATGCGACCAAGCCGTCCGGTCTTTCGCGCGCGCATGTCGGAATCATTCGAGTGTTTTTGCACGCCTATTGTGCTGAATGATTTGTATCCGTTGGGTGTCCTGGAGGTCATTGATCCCCCGAATGGCCCCATCGTGTGATGCGCAAGCAGAAAAGGTTGGATCCCTGTACACAAGAGGAGGAAGAGGTGGCGGAGGAGCAGCCGGATGAGCAGGAGGACGGGGAGGGTGATGAGGGACGAGGGAGGGCAAGGAGGAGGAGGAGGAGGAGGAGGAGGAGGAGCACGATCCTCCTCTTCCTCTTCCTTACGACTATCCTCCCTCATCCTCCTTTCTCCTCCTCCCTCCTCCCTCCTCCCTCCCTCCCTCCCTCCCTCCCTCCCTCCTCCTCCTCCTCCTCCTCCTCCTCCTCTCCTCCTCCTCCTCCTCCTCCTCCTCCTCCTCCTCCTCCTCCTCCTCCTCCTCCTATCCCCTCGAGAGGGGAGGGAGGGAGAAGCCCGTGCCCTGGCCCACGCTCGCCCCCGGGCAGCGGCCGCCTCCCTGGCGCCCCCCGGAAGCAGCCCCACGGCCGCCGCAGGCCGAGGAGAAGAAGGTGAAGCTCACGCCGGAGAAGCAGGAGGCCCTCGCTGGCCCTCTCCCGGCGACCACGGAGGGTACTGCGGGTTGGGGCACGATGCTGTCCGCGTCGGGCCTCCGGGGCGCGGCGGAGAGTTTATATATATATATATATATATATATATATATATATATATCGAGGTCCTCGCCTGCCCCCCAGGGTGCCCCCCCCCCATGGTGCCGGTTGCAAACCACACCCTTGACCAACCACAGTCCTCGGAGTCGCCGGCCCTGCCCCGCCCGCGTGGCCGGTGCCTCCCGGAGTCTGGCCTGCACCCCTCTCGCCTTGGGGCCGGGGATCTGCACCGCGGCCTCTCTTCGCTGGGCTCGCGCGCGGACGGCACGTGCGCGAGCTCCCACCGTGCTGATGCTGTCAAGCAGTGGCGAAGTGTCCCGGCGTGCCTGTAGTCCTACCAAAGAACGTTCTAAGAACCTTCTGTTATTCCCACGAAATGTTCTTAGAACACTTCCGGTCGGGACTGTTGTTTCTTCTCGTCATCTCGGGTGTATGTTTTGAGAGCATTGTTTTTGTTCTTCGAACCTTTGTGGGCTCAAAGAACATTTCGTGGTGGGACCATAGGAATGCCGGGACGGTCGGTCCCTGCTCAATGCTGCGCGCGGATTTGTCGGGTCGGCGCCCCATCCCCCCCCCCTTGGGTGCTCGTCCGGCGGCGCCCTTGGCGCGCTCCGCTCGCCGGGGAAGGGGGTCCAGCTCCGATCCAGGGGTTCCGCGCACACCTCCGAGCGTTGCACGTTCGTGGCGGTGCTCCCTTTAGGGGGCCAGGCCAGATGCGAACCCTACCCCTACCCCCCAAGATCAGAAATCGTTGGGGGTAGGGGTAGGGTTCGCATCTGGCTCCCTACTCTTTCTTTTGCCCCATCGCGATCTCCTCGTTCTGCTCCTCCTCGTCCTCTCCACCCTGCCTCACCCTCTCAGCGCAGGTCTCCACCTTGGTGAAGGCGCCCATCGGCCTCAGCGAGGAGGCCCGTGCCGTGCCGCCTGCTGGCCTGCCGCGGCCACACTGCCCGAGAGAGCAGCGGGGGACCAGGAGGGTGGCGTTCCCCCTCCGAGGCCAGGGATCCTCCTCCCTCCTCCTCTTCCTCCCTCCTTCTCCTCCTCCCCCTCCTCCTCCTCCTCCTCCTCCTCTCTCCCTCCTCCTCCTCCTCCTCCTCCTCCTCCTCCTCCCCTCCCCTCCTCCTCCTCCTCCTCCTCCTCCTCCTCCTCCTCCTCCTCCTCCTCCTCCTCCTCCTCCTCCTCCTCCTCCTCCTCCTCTCTCCTCTCTCCTCCTCCTCCTCCTTCCTCCTCCTCTCTCCTCTTGCTCCTCCTCCTCAACCTCCTCTTCACCCTCCCCCTCTGGGAAAGCCATAGCTTCCCACTGGCTGACATCCGAAGCCCTGAAGGAACTCTTTTTGGGTCTACCGGGCGCCCCGCACTCTCGTGATATCCCCTGGTCCGAAACAGCAGCGGCACGCATATGTGACGGGCTGAGCACTGAACAGAACAAGACACTGAGAGCACAACAAGCTACATGACATTGGTCTGTGGCTCATACTGACAAAAACACTCCTCTAAAATCCTTTCTGAAACAGTAGCAGTACAAGGAAAAAGGGGGAGTGGCAGCCCGGGCAAGTGTCCGCCTGCCTAGCTGTCCAGGGGCCTCAGCTGCTACTGCAGGCTGATCGGCACGCCGAAAGTCTTCAGGGCCTCCACCATGCACGTCACGCCGTGCTGGAGCTGGTGGACCTGGGTCTCCAGCCTCTCGATCTTGCCGTCCAGCTCCTCAAATTTGTTGGCCGCCTCGAGCCACGAGAGGCGGTTGTCGAGGTTCTCGACGGCATCCTCGAGGCTCTTGACCTGGTCGACCAAAGTGGAGTCGGCTTTGACGACGTCACCGCTGGAAGTCACACCGGAGCGCTGGGCACCGCTCTCGCTCTTCTCCACCAGGAACTGGAGCCAGCTCGACTGACTGGGTCCACTCGTGGGGCTCAAGTGAGTCACGCACCACGAGCAGTAACCGGGGTCGGCCTCCCAGACGACCTCATACTCCTTCCCCTTGTGCTTCCCGAAACGCAGCACCGTCTCGGACTCCTGCTCTCCCTTGGCACGAAGTCGGGTCAAGTGGAGGCGCTGAGCGAAATCCTCGCCGGTCACACCGGGAGGGTCGGCACGCTCTTCCTTCTTGGTGGGCATCGTGCGGAACAGCACGCACCACCACACACCGCTCTGTAGTGGCGACTGGGCACAAGTCGTCGCAAGGGTAGACCTGTTCAACCGTGGCCTGAAAGATTGGCTCGACACACAACAAAAATGGCAACGTAAGCGTACGCATACAAGGTAGAGCATACCGTGGGTGGAGTACACAGCGCAAACACAGCATCTCTTAGTCAGTACCGTCGGTGCACAAATAACTGAAATAACGCTTGCGAACACATGTCGTGCAAACGCATACCGTGGGTGATGTACATAGCAGAACACGGCACACGTCTTATCCCCAGAACCGTCGGTCATTCTAATTCCCGTGGTGAGGTCGACACAATCATTTTGGGACCCCCTGGTGTCCTGGTTGATTGTTCTTTCCTCTGGGCACCCCGCAACCTTCGGTTTTCTCGCTCGTTCGCTTTCAATTCTAGCACATACTCTTCATCGGCAAGCTGGTACCGATGGGCTCTCATGCAGGCCCTCAGGAGGTCCGCTGGGTCCCCTTTGTCCTTTGTCAGAGCGTCCGCCAACTGTCGGTTTGTCGGGCACCATCTAAAGCTAGCACCACATCGTTGGACCGAATCCTTAATCACCACCACGTCGATAGCACACCTCTTGTCTTCTAGGCTAGATGGAGACGTATTGGCCTTCACGTGATCATATAATGACTTGCAATCTGTCACGACGATCGGCTCCCGGGTGTTCATGCAGGCATCGATGTTTCCGATCTCGAGGGGCCCATCGAGGGCCTCGTACAGCAGCAGCGACATCCATTCTAGAGCGGCACAGCATATTGAAGCCGCTTGGGCCTCTCCCGATAAGGTACTTGGCACCAGTCGTTTTAGCCGAAAGGATCTCCAGTTGAAAGGAGTCCAAGGGGCCTCGTGTCCGGTGGCCATATCCTTAGATGTAAAAGCCAAGATGTACCCCGCTTGAGTCCCGTTGTTTTTGGCATTCCCCCATGCAGCGTCCAAATGAGCGATCATCGTCAGCTGATCGGGCGGTATCGGTAGGTACGTGATGGCAAGGTCGGCATACTGTTTTGCCCTCCGTACCATCGCAGCACCCTGGGCAAGCTCTCCCACTGTCGGCGACGGGAAACAGCTCTGTCCAAAAGACACCTGGCAAGAAAGGTCTGGTCGAGTTTCCTTGCACACCCAGCCACCGTCTCCAAAACAGGATCGCCCCTGGGCTATCTCGTAGTCGGTCGCTTTGGCTTTCGTGTCCCGGAGTCGTTGACGACTGAATCGAACGGGCCGCATTTTCTCCACGAACTTGGACTGGTTCCCCTGGATGATTTTCGTTTTCGGGTCCTGAGTGTAGTTGGTTCCGCAAAATTCCCCATGGTGTACTTGCCACTTCCGAAACGGAAAACGTTCGCGCAGGAGTCGGATGGCCTCAGTGTACTTAGGACCGGCACCACCAGTGATACTGTCGTCCACATGACAAGCCAGCACCCCGGCCAGTTTGCCCTGGTCTCGCAAAAAGTACAGACAAGGGTCAAGGCGGCTAGAACGGAAGCCAAGTCGTTGCAGGTAACCGTCGAACTCCTGAAACCATTCGAAGGGGGCGTCGTTTTTCCCGTACAGGTTTCCGACAACTTCCAGGATCTCCCCCTCAGGATGTCCAGGAACTCCCTTGGGCAGCGTCGTAAAAAGTGGTTCCCGTCGTTTGATGTTCTTGGCTTCCGGAAAAGCACAGTGTACATCACCGAATTGCAGATCCCACTGGTGGCTAGCCACCATCTGGAAGCAAACGGCTCGGCCGAAGGGCGTGATAGTCGGGCTCTGCAGTTTTCCCTCTTGAATCAGTTCCGGCAAATCTGGATCCAGATATCCCCGAAGACACCACCGGGCCTTGACCCGAGTCGGCTGGCCCTCCTCCTCCTTCTCGGTCATCACAAAACGTCCCGGGATAAACCGCTTCTCCCATGTCGTCCTGACCTCCTGCTCCTCTTTCTTGGGGATCACCCGTAAGCAACCCTTCTGGATCAGGTTATCAATCTCCAGGGCCCGTGCCGTCTCGGCTCTGCGTAAAAGCTCGCTGGAGGCGCCCTTGAAACTGAGCTCCTTGCGGCCGCGGCGAGAAATGGCTCCTGCCAGAAGCGCCGTAAAAGGTTGTCGCCATGCTGCCACATCCGTGTTTTCCGTCCGTTGGATGTGGTCGATGGCAGCTGCCGCAAAAGCCGCGGTCTCAGGTCCCTCGGCCTGGGCCAGCAGCTTGTCACGCACCGGAGACGGGGCTCGGGTCGTCTGGAGGAGGAACGGTAGGTTCTCGTGAGCAACATCCTCAGGAGCTATCATTGGGATAAGGCCCTCCTCATCTCCGTCAGGAATCAGATCTGGATCGGGTGCATCGTCAAAGGAGGACCTCGGAGGCTGTTGGGGCACTGACTGGGTCCCGTCGTCGCTCGGTCGTCTCGTGTTGGGTCGTCGTCGTGGTCGGGTATCCGTCGTGGTATCGTCAGCAGGTCGTTTTAGCGTCATTCGTCGTCGTGGTGGTCGTGAGGTCGGCGTCGGACCTACAGCAGGAGTCGGAGAGGGTCTGGTAGGAGGCTCTTGAGGCACTGGGGGTCCTTGTTCCATCATACTCTCTGGAGGCCCTTCGGGTCGCACAGCAGCTTGGGGTACCTCAGGAGGGCTTTCAGCGGGTGCACTCTCGGGATCTGGAGCCGAAACTCCAGGTGGGTACTCCTGTCGGGTAAGGTCGAGAAAGTGAAGGTGTCCCCCAACAGTGCTGAGCTTCTGCTGCTCACTTTGGAGCACTTGCTCCACGAGATGATCCGCTTGTACCTCGCTGGTCGAGGCTGGGCGTAGTTGTGAAGGATCGGCACGAATGAGATGTCCCCGGTGTGATAACCACCAGTTACGTCCCTGTTGGCCAATAAGGATTCCGCGCCCGTGCCATCGGGCATGAGCCTTTTTCCCCTTCCTCCAGTAAGCCACCTTGTCCCCAGGTTGGAAAGGATGTGTCACCCGGTTGCGGGCTGCGACAGCTCGACGAAGGTCCTGGTCGTCCCGGGCCTGTAACAAAGCTTGCATCGCATATTGTCGGATCGTCCGCGAGCGCGCACACGCGGTGTCGTAAAGGGGGCCGGCGGCACTGACCACATCTATCTGATCTTGAAGCAAATCGCCAGGCAAACGAGGCTCCTGACCCAGCACGTGCTGGTAAGGAGAGTAACCGTCCACCCGCAGCATCCGCTGCTTGGCATCAGTTGTCGCGTCGACACATTCGGCCCACTCCTCATAATTCTGTGGCTGAGCTGTCTCCAACAGCTTCTTGAACACACGTTTCCACCACCCCCCGTGCGATTCTGTCTTCCCGTTCTGCCATTGTCCCTCCCCCGCCACAGGCACAATCTCAGTCTGTTCGAGCTCTAAGGGGTCCGTCAGAGCAGTACCGATGTTTGCCTTCCCGGCATCTACCACAATGCGCTCGGCTGGTCCGGCCCAGCGCTTCCAAAACTGTCGGTACCCCTCTCGTATGGTCCCAGAGTTTTCCCCCTGCAATAGCGGCACAACCGTCTGAAACGAAGAGGCATCATCCACGATATTTAGGGCCGGTACCGTGTGAGTTGGCCCCTTCCATCCGGGAATGTTCATACAATCGAGCCCTACCTGTTTGTTGAACTCCAGAATACGGTGTCCCGATACAGTCCCAGAAGGTTTCGGCAGCTTGTTTTCGTCACAGATATCACACCGAAAACTGCGGGCCATCTTGATAGCCTCGTCGTGGCCTCCCCCGTGTTTCAGGATCCGCACCATTTCCCGTGGGGCCGCATGGCCCAGATTGAGGTGGAGCTTCTTGAGGGCATTCCTGATGTTTTGGGCATTTGCGATCGGCGGGGGTGTCTGTCGTCCCTCGGAACCTTCGCACTGGGTCTCGGGATCCTCCAGACCTGCAGCCAAACAGCAGTGCTGAAGCTCGGCATCAAGTAACTGAAGCTTCTCACGAGATCGCGCCTCCCTGGCACCGGCCTCCAGGGGTAGCAGGTCGAGCTCTTGCTCGAACCTCAGAGGAGCGTCCACGCGCGCAGCCCAAAACTGTTCGATGTCGTCCGTGCCTCGCAAGATCGCATCACAAAAATCCGTCGTATATCGGCCAGCCCACTTGCTTCGAGAGACTCCGTTGGATTTCCCCTCGATCGTCACATGGTCGTGATTCCCAGGGCACCGTTTCCCCAGACAGTGTGATAGGCGTGCCGAGGAAACCAGTAAGCGTGTGTGTTTCTTCATGTGGTTTGGGCCCCCGGGCTCCCGCAAGCCGTGTGCACACATATCTGTTTCAACCTCGAGCATCCGTTCCATCAGTCGTTTCATCTCTGGCATCTTCCAGGCAAGAGATCGAACTGGGTGTTCGAAAACCGCATCCCCCCCTCGGTCCAACTGTGCGTGTATCTCTTGAATGCAATAGCGTATGTGCGCGCGTGCTTGTCGTACCATGCGCATATGTTCCGTCACACTGTACAGTCGTGCATTTACAGTCGCAAAGCCACCGCACCACGTACAAGGGGGACAAGCAACCAATACTTTCGGTCGGAAACGTTTCAGTTCGTTTGAGACCCGATGTTGTACCCCTCGGTCCTCCAGATGGCATCCCGTAAGTAAATCATAGCTTCGTCCGGTTCCACGATCGGTGTCTTCAGCTCGTTTGAGTACCCGAGGGGGTGAGAAAAGTTCCGCTACTCTCCACGTCACCTTCTCCCTGGAGATCCCAAGAGCATCCCGAAGGTGTCCTTGGAGCAGCCGTCGGGTTTTTCGTTTCAGCACCGAGGTCCCGGGGTCCTCCAGATCCTCCTCCGAGGCCTTCGACTCGTTCCTCCCCGCGATGTCCTCCTGGTACTCGTCCTTCCCGACATCCTCCTCGACGCTGTCCTCCTGCTTCCCCTCTTTCGGCTCCTCCTCATTCTGCTTCACCTCCTCCGCGCTCTCGGGCTCAAGCTGGCACTCGATCCCGTCTGGCACATCGTTAGAGGGGGCTGACACGACGCAGGCTTCGTAGCCCTGCTCGATGATTGGCATGATGTAGTTGCCCGACTCCGTCTCTTCTAACACCACGGTAGTGTCCAGAGCGTCGAAGGTGATTCGATTCTCCGTGAAATCCATGCGGCCCTTGAGGGCCTTCAGCAGCGGCTTGCTCAAAAGGAGCGGGACGTCGCCCTGTACCACGGCCGCCGTGATGTGGCCTGTCACGCCACCTATCTGTACTGGAATCTTGACCGCCTGCTGGGTCTCCTCGCGACCACTGTTGCCGAAACGGAAAACATTGGCCTCCTCGTAGAACTCTAGTGCGAGGCCACGCTGCTCGAGAAGCTTCTGTAACTTCCGCAACGGGTTGACTCCGATGAGCGTCCTTCCGCAGCCCGGGTCTACCACTCCCTTGCCGATGGGACAAGCGAAGAAGATCTCCATCACGGGTTCCAGGTGAAGCTTCTCCCGATGGGCACGCAGGCGTTGTAGCACCGTGGCCAGGCTCGCATCATGAGCCCCTGGCCCCTCCATGACCAGGAAGGCTGCCGCGGCTCCGGTTGGTGGTCGATTTCGCTGGTGCTTGCCCTTGCCGCTGCCCTTCTTGCGAGGGCACTCCCGCGACCAGTGACCGATCTGTTTGCAGCTGTGGCACCGTGTCTTCCTCTTGGCCTCGTCCAGCTCACGGCGGAACGTGATCTGCAGCTTGTCGGCTTTCTGGAAATTCCTGGTCTTGCGGGCATCGTTGATCTCCTGTCGCTTCTCCTTCCACGTAGCAGCCAGAACCTCGACGAGCTCGGACTCTTCGAAGATCTCCTCGTCCTCGGGGGTGTCGGCCATCGTCGAGCCATCACCGGCCAACAGGGCCTCTATGTCCGCGAACTCGTCGTCCTGAGTGTAGGACTCTGGCGCCCACGGTTGGGGCGGTGGAGGCACCGGTTCCTCGTCCTCAGCGTTGTCAGCCATGAACGCACCTGCCTCGGTGCGGCGCAGCTTCGGTATCTTGTACGTCGGGAAAACCGCTCGGATAGCCACCTCCATGGACTCCGCCGTGTACTTGTCGGCCTTCGCCTTCACGATCGCCCTCTGGTCGGGCGTGAACCCACAGCGATGAAGCATGATCCAGGCCTGAGCTTCCGTCGGAAACTGTACGTTGGCCTTGGCGCCACACTTTTGGAAAACTTCCTTGGATCGGCCCAGCCAGGCCGTCACATGCTCGCCTTCACGTCCTTGAAGCCCGAAAACGGCCTCCAGGTGCTCGCCTAGCACGTCCTCCTGCTCCTTGGCGGGCCAGCGCTTCTCCAATAGCTGCAGAAGTTGGACGTCGCCGTCCTCGCACTCGTAGTCCTCGAACTCCAGGTGGTCCACAACCTCCAGCGCCGAGCCCTGGAGCAAGGTGTAGATGAAGGGTCCACGTTGCTCTTTCTCTAGCTTCCTACAGGCCATCGCCGAGCGAGCCCACTTGATCCACTTTCGCAGCTCCTGGTGGCTACCCTGGCTACCATCGCCATGAAAATACCGAAGTCCTTTCGGGTCCGTGGTGTCGCTCATGATTTGGTCTGTCGTCTGCCGGCGCCTCCCGGCAGGATGGTGATGTGCCTCGCCTCAGGCACGGGAGCAACCTGCTCCGCTACCAATGGGAAAGCCACAGCTTCCCACTGGCTGACATCCGAAGCCCTGAAGGAACTCTTTTTGGGTCTACCGGGCGCCCCGCACTCTCGTGATATCCCCTGGTCCGAAACAGCAGCGGCACGCATATGTGACGGGCTGAGCACTGAACAGAACAAGACACTGAGAGCACAACAAGCTACATGACATTGGTCTGTGGCTCATACTGACAAAAACACCCTCCTCCTCCTCCTCCTCCTCCTCCTCCTCCTCCTCCTCCTCCTCCTCCTCCCCTTCTTTCCGTTGTTGCTCTCCCCCAACCCCTCTCCCCTACCACCTCCACCCTCTTTGCTCCTCGCCCCCTCCTCTCTCTCCCGCGCCCCGCTGCCGCGCCGGGGCAGCACCGGCACCGAGTCGGACTCCAGCAAAGGATAGTCATCCGCGTCCTCCTCCTCGTCGTCGTCGTCCTCCTCCTCCTCCTTCTCCTCCTCGTCATCATCCCTGCTTCCAGGCAGTTTTCGGCAACGACGCTGCGCATTATATCTCCTGCCGGCCTCACACGGTGTACTTTGAGGGTCGCGCCGGTCGTGCCACGCTGTGTGGTCGCCGAGATGGAAAAATCGTGGTGTCTGTGTTTTTGGTATGGGCAGGCGTGGTGCGCAGCGTCACGTCTACCAGCCGCAGGCGATGGAGAGGACGAGGCGGAGGCAAAAAACAAAGGAGATGTTGGTCCGACAGGTCCGCAATCTCAGACACGGGCTGAACAGAAACAAGTCTTTCGACTGTATGGTATTCACGTGTCGTGTCGACGTGGCGGCGACCCGCAACAGCGCGGGCGTTCAAGGCTGAACGCCGCCAGTGGCCCGGAACTTGCCATCATCGAGCGATCCGCGCTGTCAGGAAGCCGCGATCGTTCAGGTGTTCACGGGCCGCGCGATTTGAGGAATGAGCACCGACGTCGCCACGGCACCGACACGTCGTTCCACTGCGCCTCCTGGTCCGCCGTCCCAGCCGTGCGTTGAAGGCTATGGCCGTCACAGTGGCACCTTGATGAGCGCGCCCCTCGCACAACGATCGGCCTCCTGATGGTCAACAGAGTCTCATGATCGGTGCGATGGGGTAAAACAGCGCCTGTGTTCCTGACCTCTCTTTGAGCTTGCTCTCTACTTTCATTCTGGCAAGTTTCCTCGCACGGCCCCCCGCCTCCCCACCCCATTCCGCCTTATTTTCAAACGGCGGTGGGCCGAAAAGGCGCCCAAGCGAGTCCCTGCATGGGCCAAGTAAAAACCTCATTTCGGGCTTTGCCACGTCCTCCAACGCCCTCTCCATTCAAGTCAACTTGCCGCAGTCTGAAGAAAACTGCCTCTCGTCGGGCAACGCATTCCCTGATTGCGAAGGCCTTACGGCCGGCGCCGCCGACCCTGAAGGGGGACGACGACGAAGACAGCGACGATGAAAATATTCGAAAAGCTAAGGAATGTGAGGGAGGAGGAGAGGGGGACGGAGGAGGTGAAGGGGAAGGGGAAAAGGAGGGAGGGAGGAAGATAGTTAGAAGGAGGAGGGATGAGGAGCTGGATGGCGGAGGAGTCGCCATGGATTCGCCATCTACCACGATGGGGGAGATGTGTCGCCACCAAGACAAAGGGCAGCGCGGCAACCATTTTACTGTGTATACACCGTCGGGCTGCCGACGACGTCGCTGACGTGGGTCAGAGTCCTCATGGATGTTTCTTGGGGTCTGGTCGAAACGCTCTTGGGGGCCTCTGGGGACAGTGTAGGAATCTCTTGGGAGCCTTTTTGGGGCCTGTCAGGGCTTCCTGGAGGCCTCCCGGGAGCACCTTGGGGTCTCTTCGGGGCTTCTAGGGGCCTTTGGGGGGCCTTTGGGTTTCTCCTGGGAGAGCGGAGGGCTCGAAATGTCCGTTTTGGGCCGTCGTCTCGGCGCCGTCTTGAAGCCGTCTTGGGGGCCTCCGGGCTCGTTTGGGGGCGTCTTGGGCCGTCTTGGGGCTCTCTTGGGCCGTTTTTGGGTCGCTCGTGGAGCCGCTGTTCTGGAAGGCCGCTTGGGCCGTCTGGGAGCGTCTGGAAGAGGAACTGGCGAGAATGCCGAAATCATTCAAAAACCTATGGGAAATCTTCGACTTTTGTTCTGGAGGCACTCTTGGGGCTGCTCCTGGCGGCCATTTTGAGCGTCTTGCGGGATTCTTGGGCCGTCTGGAGGCCGTCCAGGCGCAGATCGTTCGGCGATTCGGGGCCCTCGTGGACTGTCTTCGGGAGCTTTTGGCGCACGCTTGGCCCGTCTTGGCGTTCTTTGTGCGGCCCGGGAGCCTCCGGAGGGGAAACGTATCTTACCCTGGACCCCCCCTTCCCTCCCGGCGGGGAAGGGATCAAAGGGAAGGGGCTCCCCCTCGAGTGTATGACGACGTTGCTTAATTTCGCTTTGGCTGACTGCCTTGACGAGGAGAGCCCTTGAAAGGAGAGCCCAGGGAAAGGAAAGCGCAGGGAACGAGGACGATGGAGACGGCGATGAACGAATGACGGCGGCGACGATCCGAACGGAACAGACCTGCACACACGCCGACAGGGTCGGCGGATTACCTCCTCCTCGGCCCCGCCAGGCCCTCAAGCAGCAGCTCACCAAGGCTGGCATCGACGTCTCCAAGTACGGCTCCCCAGGGACGAAGACGCTGAAGGAGACGTTGCATCGTGGTTGAGCTCAGAAGCCGGTATTGCTACCCTCAGACATGCTCGCGCCGTGAAAATTATCCCGACGGGAGGTTTTTGTAATTTTCGGCCTCTGGGGGCCCTCGGGCCCCAGGACCATCAGAAACGATTCAGGAGGAAAAGCCGATCCCGGGGGAGGAGGAGAGTCAGGAGGATGAGGAGGAGGAGGAGGAAGAGCAGGAGAAGGGGCTGGAGAAGGGGCCAGGAGCAGGAGTACAGGAGGAGCTTGTGGAGGAGGAGGAGTAGGAGGAGGAGGAGGAGGAGGAGGAATAGGAGGAGGAAGAGGAGGAGGACGAGAACGAGGAGGAGGAGAAGGAGGAGGAAGAGGAGGAGGAGTAAGCGCTTGTGGAGGAGGAGGAATGGGAGGAGGAGGAGGAGGAGGAGGAGGGGAATGAGGTCGATACCGCTGCGGGTGAACGTTGCTAACACGAACAAGACGTCGGCGGTTGGGAGCTACCAGTGCTCCGATGCTGCTACCCGCCCCTCGTCGTCACGGCTGGACTCGTCTCGAAGTCTTGGTCGGAACATGCTCAGGGGGAGATCCGGGGACCACTCCTCCTCGTCCTCCCCCGCCGCCCCCTGCCCTCCTCCTCCCTCCTCCCCTCCCCCTCCTCCTCCTCCCCCTCCCCCCCTCCTCCTCCTCCTCCTCCTCCTCTCTCCTTCTCCTCCTCTTCCTCCTCCTCCTCCTCCTCCTCCTCCTCCCCCTCCTCCTCCTCCTCCTCCTCCTCCTCCTCCTCCTCCTTTTCCTCCTCCCCGGGCTCCTGTGAGCGGGGTAGGGTCAGACCGAGGTATGAGATCGAGGTCAGTTCGGGGAGGGCGCCCTTGATCTTCGTGCTTGCTAGATGTTCTTGTGCATCCTGGGGGGGGCACCCTTGGATTATGTTTTTTTTTTTGCCGACGGAGGGTCTCATGTTCTTGAAGGGTGTTCTTCTGGCCACGGTCCGACTGCACTTCATTGACATACACTTTGGGAGTTCCGCCCAGATTTCTCTGATCGGCGATGGGTCCCCCCAGCGGCGCCTCCAGCGCCGCTCCCGGCGCGCTCCGCGCGCCAGAGGGGGCTCCAGCGCCGATCCAAGTTTGCGCTCAGCTCCGAAAGTGTACGTGTATGTGTTTCGTTTTGCTCGCCTAGATGCTGCCACAAGCCCCTTTGTCGCCACGGCAGGATAAGCCTTGAACTCTTTTTTGTTACTCGACATACCCTCGACGATACGCCACTCACACTCCGCGCGGCGGCGTCCTTGGCAAAGCGCTGCAGCGAACGCTGACATCATGTCATTGACCTGTCACGCACCACCACACAAGGCAAACGTTTGAAGACCAGAATCAAGCCATAGATAGACAGATGATGCACTCGATGATGTCCCGGTTGGAGAGGTTCACGCAGTGCTTTGCTGTGAATGTGATAAACAACGGGAATATATACTTATCGAAATGTTGTCTGAACAGCTCAAACAAGGAATCTCAGTATGTTGGAGCCTTCCCATGTGACATCGTGTAGAACAGACCAAGCATGGCGATGTCGCGCCGCATACCAAGTGGGCCCAAATTGTGCTGCAAAGTAGTATGCCATTCGAGTTCATGGCTGAACAGACTCCAGAAGACATCTGGGGAGCCATGGTATTGGTATCGCGCTCGCGCCCCCATGAACCAGCCTTGGGGGCCCTTGCCCCATGGATCTCGTGGTTCACTGCTTCAACCCGTTCGGGCCGTCCTGCCATGTTTGCGAGCGCGCTGTGATGTGACACCACTCCAGATAGAGAGACGGCCAGGGCCGCGCAACGATAGCTCGTTTTCGTAGCTGTGAGCGGCTCAGACACTCAAAAGTGCAAACCGTGTGTGTGCGCGCGTGTGTGTGGTGTGTGTGTGTGTGTGTTTGTGTGTGTGTGTGCGTGTGCGTGTGCGTGTGCGTGTGCGTGTGCGTGTGTGTGTGTGTTTGTGTGTGGTGTGTGAGTGTGAGTGTGAGTGTGAGTGTACGTGTGTGTGTGGTGTGTGGTGTGTGAGTGTGAGTGTGAGTGTGAGTGTGCGTGTGCGTGTGCGTGTGCGTGTGCGTGTGCGGGGGTGCGGGGGTGCGGGTGCGGGTGCGGGTGCGGGTGCGGGTGTGCGTGTGCGTGTGCGTGTGCGTGTGCGTGTGCGTGTGCGTGTGCGTGTGCGTGTGCGTGTGCGTGTGCGTGTGCGTGTGTGCGTGTGCGTGTGCGTGTGTGCGTGTGCGCGTGTGTGCGTGTGTGCGTGTGTGCGTGTGTGCGTGTGTGTGTGTGTGTGTGTGTGTGTGTGCGTGCCCCTGGGCCCCTTCATAAAGCCGTGCGTTGCAGTAGCTTCGCGTACTAAGGGTAGTCAAGAAGACGATTGGGGGCCAGATCGCAGCATCTCACCAGATCCCGGTGGCACTCGAGCCTCGCTTCGTCCCTGGGATGCTCCCTGGCCCCGACCTGAAAGAAGAGCACGAGGAAGAGGTGGAGAACGAGGGAACAGCAGGGAGGAGGATGAGGAAGAGCAGGGTGGGAAGGAGAGAGGAAGCTCCTGCTCAGGGAACTGCCCGTTCGTCAGGAGTTTTCTGCCGAGCTGATCAAGGGAGAGTCGACACTGGTGCAGGACCGGATGCAACCGCATGGGAATGTCCCAGCGGGGTGCGTGTACACATTCGAGTCGCATTGACAAAGCGGGATGCGCACGCGATTCGACATCATCTATTGCATGTGATCCTCTCACGCGTAGCGTCTTCGGATATATTCAGATTTTTTATGTGCCGTATTGTACGCTACTTGGTAGGTTCTTTTGCGCGGGCGTCCATTCTTCTTATGATGATTGACCATCGCGGGCATCCTGAAATGATTATCCAGTTGCGTTCGCACGTTTCTGGGCTGGGTGGTGAGCGCGTGGGGGATGATTGGAAGGCTCCTCCCGCAGATGCTTTTGTGTGGTACTTTTCATACGGAGGGCGGAAGACCCACTGGGGTGGTCTAAAGATCGAACCGATGTGGGGCTCGATGCTTGGAGTGTGGGGCCCTACCATTGTCCCTGCGAGGAGCCAAAAAGTCGAAGAACGCGAGGGCCTGACTCGACAGGCCAACTGCTGCAAGCACGGTGGTGGATAATGCTGGATAGATGGCCGCAGTCCTACGGCAGGGCACAACCATAAGAGACGAAGAATAATCATAATAATCCGTAAGGGATTCGCCCCCTGCCGCCGGCCCTCTCTCTCGGATAATGCGCTATGCAAGAGCTATGTCATGAGGCCTGGGCGCTGTCGTGAAGCAGTATCGGAACTTCATGCGAGGCCGACTCAGAATGAGCAAAAACAATCGATCACCACAGGGGTTACCACACCTGGCGATTGGTAAGACGTCGTGACCCTGCCGATCTGAATCCCATGTGTTTTTGGACCCTGACCGCGCCGATCTGCGTGAGGGGTGCCACCGAATTTCAGAAATGTGGCAAATCCCATGTGTCTTTGGACCCTGACCCCGCCGATCTGTGTGAGGGGTGCCACCGAATTTCAGAAATGTTCAAATCCCTTGTGTCTTTGGACCCTGACCCCGCCGATCTCCATGAGGGCTGACACCGAATGTCAGACATGTGGCAAATCCCATGTGTTTTAGGACCCTGACCCCGCCGATCTGCCTGAGGGGTGGCACCGAATGTCAGAAATGTAGCAAATCCCTTTTGTTTTTGGACCCTGACCCCGCCGATCTGCGTGAGGGGTGCCACTGAATGTCAGACATGTGGCAAATCCCTTGTGCTTTTGGACCCTGACCGCGCCGATCTGCGTGAGGGGTGCCACCGAATGTCAGAAATGTGGCAAATCCGGGCCTCGTCTGCGAACGTCTGCTTGACCGCTTGGCCTTCGGGGCTGCTCGGTGGGCGTGTGGCCCCACGTCTGGCTGCTGCGCCGGGCCTCCCTGCAGAGCGCGCGGGTTCGCTCTGGAGGAGCACGGCGGGCAAGAGAAGGCGAACCACTCTGGGCACTGGGAATCTCAAGCTCGCCTCCCCCCTCCCCGCGACGCCTCCGTCCCCCATTCTCCTCCCCCCGCCCTCTTCACCTGAGTCCCCCAGCCCTCGCCCTCCACCCTCTCCCACCACCTGGGGAGGTAAGCGCCCCAAATTGCCTTTCCAGGATGTTTTCCAGGTGCTGAAAACTGCCCACGGCTTCTACCCGCTGGCTTTCTGATTCTAGCGTGCCAGTCTCGCACTTCGCTAGCTCAGCCCTCAGAGGAGGAGGAGGAGGAGGAGGAGGAGGAGCCAGGGCCGCCCTCAGAAGAGGTGGACAACTGCCCTCGACGTCTGCCAAACCGGTTCTCTGAGACTAGCACGTCAGTCACGCTTTCAGCTTTCGCTGCCTGTTTGTTACCGTATGTTGCGCTGTGGATTCTCTGTATTGGCGATGGCGGGCAAGGGGTATCAATGATGATAGGGGAACCGATTTCGAGCATGAGGCAGAGTGGTTAAGGGGCGCAGGGATGGTGGAGGGAATGGAAGTGTGGTAGGGGCGATGGGAAATAGGGAATAAAGGAGGGAGTGGGATGTTGGCAGAGAATCTGGGAGAGAGGGAGGGAAGGGCCAGGGGGCTATGGAAAATAAGGAGGCGGATGGATCGATGGGGAATGAGGAAGGAAGACATGACAGTGACAGGGGAAGCAAGGAGCAAGGGGAAATGTGAGTAAACGGAGAGGCTCGCGACAGGTCTGACATTCTACCCCTCCCACCCATCATGTGATGCTTAAACAAAAGCGGGCGGGGCCTCTTCCCTTAACAGGAGGAGGGAGGAAGGGGAGGCGGTGGCGGATGACCAGGAGGACGATGAGGAGGAAGAGGAGGAGGATGAAAAAGGAGGATGAGAAAGGAGGAGGGGAATGATCATTTAGCAGCTGGAGCAGGAGGAATAGGAACAGGGTAGCAGGAGGATTGGGGGAAAGCGGCGAACGGGAACCGAGGGGGGTGGCAGCGGCGAAGAAGAAGTCTGATGCCGACGCCTGGCCAGCGACGGAGCCAGAACGCAGTTCTCAACGAGCACAGCGCCGATCCTGAGGCGTTGGCCACTTCAGCAGGAGCGCCCTGCTTGAAGGACCGAGAAGGAGCTGATCGAAGAGAGAACATGGAACATACATCAGATTGGAACCGCTTGTGTCTAGAATCCGTACGCGAGTGAGGCGGCGGCATCATTGGGCATTGCCAGTAGGAATGGGGAGGGGAGCATGAAGAAGCGATAGACAGACAGAGAGAGAGCGAGGGAGGCGACACACACACACAGATGCCATCGCCACCTAGCCCAACATACCGGTGGTTCGCTGCATGAACCCCCTTGGCCGCAAAAGAAGGCATGCGAGGCAGGTGGGACATGCCGCACGTCTCCTAGACTGCATACTGCCCACGTATAGAAGTGGTGCATCTGTGCGTGTGTATATATATATATATGTATAACCAGAGTGTATATATGTGTAAGCATGGAGAGTTCGACGAAGAGAGGGGGGGAGATTGTGAGAAAGCCGGGGGGGAGAGAGGGAGATCGAGTGACAACGCCGCATATACTCGAGTCAATTCGAGTGGCCGGCAGGATGGCGCAGGTTCGACGATCCGTGTGGTGGACGTCGTTGTCTTGATCATCCAGCGCAGAAACGGCCAGGAGAGCTCAAGCGTAGAGCCAGGCAGTTCGATGTTCCAGTCATGTTGGATGTTGTACTTATTTGATGTCGCCGCTTACTTCGTCACATGCACCACGTGTTCAACTCTTTTGCTTTCGCGTCTTCTCGTTTTATCGTATCGTCATAGTCATATGTCTTCCTCTCTCTACTCGACCCCCGTCTCCTGATCATGCGCCTCCCCCATTCTTTTCATCCTTCTCCTCATTCCCCCCTTTCCTTTCTCCTCCTCCTCCTGTTCCTCCTCCTCCTCATCATCCCCTCTACCCACATACTCTTCGTGTGCGACCATCAGGGCCTGCACACCCCATGTACAGTGAACATCTCGAGCTGTGAGGTGCCGCACTTCGCGGCATAGAGGCGTGAACAGCCGGAGCCTTGTCCACAGCTGCGTGCGATCGTCACTTCTACCTCCACGCGCTTTTCCACCGCCACCTCCATCTCAGAGAGCTGGCGCCGCAGCTGGCCGTCGCCGCCACCAGCAGCACTATCTACATCGCCGCTTCCGCCGCATTCGCCACCGCCACCTCCCACCAGCCACGCCCATCACCACCGCCGCCGCCAGCATCGTCGCGACGCCCCCAAGGCCGCCCACCACCCGCCACCCGCCACACGCATTCCACCCCCCCCTCGCCCGCCACACGTTTTTGTTGCTATGACGACGCGTCCTCGGCGTCCTCCTCATCGCCGCCTCCGCCCGGAACTGAACCTCACAGGGGGGCCCAATGGAAGCGTGCAGTATATACGCGTCGCGTAATCGAGTAAGTGCTCTTCGGCAGTCGCGCGTCACGCTCCGCCGACTGCCGCGAGCTGCCCAAGGTATCTTCGCGTCATGCAAGTCCGAGCGGCGCCATGACAACCGGTACCAGCTTCAATTTCTGTGTTTGCCAGTGGGCGTCGCGGTGCTATCCTCCTAATGCGAATGGTGCCCCCGTCCACACGCATGTCAGTCCAGCCGTGCGACGTAAACTGCGAGGCGTGTTGAAAGGAATGCAAACAAAAATAATTCTTCATGCTTCGTGCATCCCCACCAGCCCATTCAGAAGCCCTGCCCATGAGAGCTGACGGGAAAAGGGACAAAAAGACACATCTAGGGAACACACAGCGAGCAACCACCAGGATGAACCGAGAGATCTCTGGGAGCGAGGGGGTGGCCTTGGAAGGCCTCTTCGGGCCATCCCTGGGGGCCGCGTGGGGGCGAGGGGAAGAGGAGGAGGAGGAGCAGGAGGATGAGGACGAGGAGGAATAGAGGACGAGGACGCGGATGAGGACGAGGACGAGGAGGTCGAGGACTAGGATGAGGACGACGCGGACGAGGACTCATGGAACCATCTAGAGATATTCTTGCGGCTGCTCCTGCTGCTGCTGCTGCTGCTGCTGGTGCTCTCTGGGAGTTTTGGGGGCCCTCTTGGAACCCTCTTGGTAACCCTGGAAGGCTTCTTGGGATCATCTTGGAGGCCATCGATCACAGGGTGGGGGGGTCCCCAACTCAGGTCCCCCTCAGGAGCCCGCAGATCGCTTCTTGGGGCTCTCTTGAAGCGCTCTTGGAGCGGTCTGGGGGCCGTTTGGAGCATCTTGGGAGCCATCTTGAGCCAGCTGGGGCTGTCTGAGCCATCTTGGAGGTCATCTTAGGCTCGCTGAGGCCGCTCGGGGGCCTCTTGGGGGCCTCTCGGGTGCCTCTTGCGACCCTCTTGGGACCCTCTTGGAGCCTTTTTGTGGCTCTCTTGGGGCTCTCTTGGGAGCCCTGGAGCGTCTCTTGGGGCCATCTTGGGAGGGTATCGATCAAACGATGGGGTTCCTTTTATGTTGGTCCCCCCTCGGGTGCCACGATCCTCGTGAGGGGCCAAAATTTCGCCCTCCCAGGGGCCGAGAAAGGACCCTCCGACCACCCGCGACACCCCCAACAAAAAGTTCAGGGGAGGGGGTAGGGAGAAGGGCAAACCCCTCCCCGAAGGGGAAGAGGGTTTTTGGAAGAGGAAAGAACTAGTTTCATTAGACCACCTACGCCCAGAGGGCTGGTGGGACTCAACTGGTTCAGGCGCATCTGTGTCAACTTGTGCTTGCTTCCATCCTTCCCCCTCCTCGCGCTCTTGTCTGCTCCTCGTCGCGATGGGCCTCTCACCCCTCCCGAGGGGCGTGTTGGTATCGGGGGCGGCAAAGAGGGGGCTGATGACTAGGGGGGGGTGGATATCATGGCGTGGGCCATGATACTTCCCCAGATTTCATGGCGCCTCTTCTTATGTCATTACGTCCCTGGCCCCCCCTTGGGCCGCGCACGTGCCGCCGGCCATGATTCGCACCCCCCCCTCTTGGACGCCCCCCCCCCCGATGGTAGCACGATGGCTGCATTGCCGCGATGCTCGCTCCTCGCTGGGGCGGCCGGGGTGCCTGGGGAGGGGGGGGGGCAGCGGGAGCTGGAGCAGGGGCGGAGGGAGAGGAGAGGCGCGCAGGAGCGGAAGCATCGGCGAGATGAGAGAGAGGGGGGGGGGCATGCCTATATCAGTAAGTATACAGATACATCGGACAGAGAGAGAGAGGGAGAGTGTGAGAGGGAGAGAGAGAGATGCCAGAGGGATAAACAACAAAAGGTGGAGAGGGAGACAGAGCGAGAGGGAGAGCAAGGGAGAGAGAAAGAGAGTAAACACAAAATGTACTGGTGGACGTTGGGGGTGAGACCAAAGTGAAACGCAAGGTGCCCCCTCTGGGAAAGCGTTCCGTTTCTCAAGCAGTGGCGAAGCGTCCCGGCGTACCTACAGCCTTACCAAACAATGTTCTAAGAACATTTTGTGGTTTCCACGACATGTTCGTAGAACATGTCTGGCGGAGTCTGTCTTGTTTGAACACGTCGGGTCTATGTTGTAAGAACATTGTTTTTGTTCTTAGAACATTTTTGGGCTCTAAGAACATTTCGTGGTATGACTGTAGGAGTGTTGGGACGGTCGGTCCCTGCTCAAGTTTCGCGCCTGGCGCGCGTGCGGGCGAGGCGAAGACGCGCGAGTTCATGCCCTCGTGGGGGCCAAGCCAGACTAAATCTGGTCGCCCCGGGTCTGGGCCGTCGCCCCTTGTTGTCCGGATGGTTGTCCCGATGGTTGTCGAGATGGTTGTTCTGCTGCTGGTTGTCCCGCTGGTTGTTCCGATGGTTGTCTTGCTGGCTGTGCCGATGGGTCCCGCTGGCTGTCCCGATGGCTTTCCCGATAGGTGGCTGCCTCGATAGATTATTGTCTCGATAGACGGTTGTCCCTGTAGATGGTTCTGCCGGTTGTTGTCCCGATGGTTGTCCTGACGCGTGTCCCGATATGTGTCGCAATCGTTTTCTGTCTGGTTATTTTGATGCCTGACAAGTGGTTGTCCCGATGGTTGTCCCGATGGTTGTTTCCCGACGGCAATCTGGATGCTTGTCACGATGGTTGTCCCGTCGTTTGTCCCGATGGTTTTCTCGATTGTTGTCCCGATGGTTGCCTCGCTGTTTGTCCCGCTGGTTGTCCCGATGGCCTTCCCGATATGGGGCTGTCCTGATAGATGATTGTCTCGGTAGATGGCTGCCTCGACAGATGCTGGAGGGGAACCGCCACGCTGACCACTTAGAACCCTGGCTCAACTGCCAGACCCCCCCAGGGCCCCCTCTTCCCCGAAGCCCCTGGGGCCCTCCCCGCCCCCCCTGGGCCGTCTGGTCACTCCTCTGGGACCCCCTGCCTTCCCCGGCCTGGAGGCCCAGAGGAGCTACTAATAGTTGGCGCGATGTATAAGCCTGTTATACATCAGTTACAGCAGCTATCATGCTCGACCGATGTTTTGTCAGGGGAGGGACTCATACTCTGGAGTGCCTTGCATGTTGTGTGCGACATATTGGTCTGCATGTGATGATGCCAGAGAGCGGCAACTGCAATCCAGAAGATACAAGGCTTTGCGAAGCGCTTCCGAGCGTCCGCGCACAACATAACTCTCATACGCAAGTTGTGCGGTATCCGGCTGGCCAAATGAAAATAATGATGTTGCCGGTCCTCGTGAACATCGACGAGTACTTCAGCAAGTTTGTCGGCATGAGCTCTGGGTTGTGGTCATCGTCGATGTCGTGCCTGCTCCATCCCGCACACACCCACCGAGTTCCCAATCGCAACACCAGGCTGAGTGGCGTCGAGTGCGAGAGTGGTCACACTAGACATGGAACCAAACTTGCACGGCGGCGCAACTGCTACCATCTCCAAGCAAAACAACGTCACCTCTATTGAACAAGTTGTTGTAGTGGTCTGCTTTGTGTTGGAAACTGGTGGCTGCATCTGCGGACGCTGTCTCAGCATGTCGGGCAGGTTCTTGGATGAGGCAACTGATGCACACAATCCTGCTGCGAAACAAGACTGGGTTCAGATCGCCACGGTGCTGGGCTACGAGTTCAAGCCTCACGGCTTCTCTGGCCGCTTCATGCACACGTGGTCGCGCGAGAACCGCTTGACCATTTTGTGCGTTTTTTTGCTTGCAGGAAACACGACAGCAGCTAGAATTTGCAAAGCATATCTGGCATATGGGTGGCCATGCGGAACCTGTACGTCGAGCATGTAGTGCCGTAGGCCACTTGGTGCAGCCGCAGGTGCTCAACTACGCCTGCCGACAGCTCGTCGCAGCTGTCATCTTCGCCCTTGCACAGAGCGGTGAACGCGCCCAAGACGTCGCACAAAGCCAGGAGGCTCGAATTTTGGTCGGCGTCAGCCCTTGTGCTTGGAACGTTGGCAACCACCTCCCTGACGTACTGCGTGAGCACGGGGGCCGCGGACAGCGTCTCAGATGCACCCGCTTGGAGGTCGCTCGAAGCGAATGCCCGACGAGCACGTTGGACCCTCCTTTGGCCAAGCCCAATGTTGGAAATTCGCGCTGGTGTCATGACCGCTGCAAATACTTGCGGCCGCTGTGAAGGCAATGAGCGCGCTGACCTCCCCATCAACAATGCCGCCCGCAACGTATACGTGCATCTAAAAGAAACACATGCGCGTTATCACACCATGCCCCAGGTCGGGGTCCAACGCGATGTGCGTCGGTTGGTTGTTCCACCCTCTGAACTAAGTGAGTTGGCGGATTTTAGCATAAGATGTTCCACCACGACATATCGGTAATAGTGGGGGCGATTCCGGCTCAAGATCGCAGCGACGGTTGCGTTTGCGTTGGGTGTCAGTTTTTTTTTTGTCGAGTGAAGCGTCGGACGCGCACCAACCCGATGCATCACATAGGCGATGGCCGAACCAATGATTAATCATGTTCCTGTATATGGCGCACAGTTTCTTCCCTGCGTGGCTTTCGTTCATGTGAAGCTCTCGGAGCGCGTTGTCGTCCCCGATGGTGCGCTGTGGCCTCGCGACCAAGGTCGCGGAAGCCGAGCTTTCACCGAGGTCAGACATGTCTAGCGTGACTCTCCTGTAATCTTGAGATTGACTTCGCCAGCGGCGATGCTGAAACACAGTGTTTCGATGCCTTTTACCATCCGTTCCTTCAGACAATGAGTCGCGTGAGGAGAAGCCGTCGATGTAAAGTCAGATTCGACAAGGCTGGGCTGGAGTGCAAGAGTGCCTCTGCAGCTGCTGCCGCACCGTGGATCTAAACTGACTGCTTTCCTTACAGAACGCATGCAACATAGGCACAGGGTCACACGCTTTATTATCAAAGGATGTGCCACCCGCCAAGAGAGCATTGAAATGCGTTGCAGCGCGTGCCCACTTGGGGCTACCTCTTCGGATGCGGTCTCATGTGTTGCACGATCTTGATCAGTCCGCGTGATGGTGTCAGGCATCCCGCTGTCTTTGATATAATGCCATAGGTGGGCAAGCCCCCTCTTTGAAATTTAAGGCCCCCGGTGGATCTGGGACAGGAGATATGCGTCCGTCTTGCGACGTGTTCGCTACGACGACGCCGCGCCTTCGATTTGAGCCAGACTGGCTACCGATGGCGCTAGCAGGCAACACTCATTGCAACGCAACGCTTGCATCGCATAGGCACACCGCGCGGCACCCGACAGCTTCTGTCCAAGGGAGGGTAGGTGTTCCAACAGGGGCCATGGCTCTTGCGATGGTCCTGACTTGCATGCGGTGCTAGCTTGCTGGCATGGCTTGCGCTGCTTGTGCGGCTTGCCCAAAGGATTGCCAGTACGGCTATTTGATCGCGGCTTCGGCGACTGGTCCAATGCCAGTCACCCCCACCAGATGCGACCCGCATGTCACGCATGTGTTGCTTGATTGCGTGTACTTGCTGTCTTGGCAGAAGGAGAGGACGACGGGAATGCACAAGATAATAGTATTTGGTACATCGTCGGGATCGCGGAGGGGTCACGGGCACGGGTAGGTGGGAGGGGAAGGGAAAATGGACGGGGGGAAGAGGTGGAGTTGGAGGAAGGGGGGCAAGGGGAAGGGGTGTGATATCAAGAAGGAGGGAGGGAGGGGGAGGCGGAGTGGTTGAGAGGGAGATGCGAGGAGGAGTGTAGGTGCGGCGGGGGGGAGGAGGGAAAAGGAGGAGTAAGTAGGAAGAGCAGTAGGAGGAGGAGCAGGAGGAGGAGGATGAGGAACAAGAGGGGAAGAAAACGAGGCGAAGGAGGCGAAGCAGGAACAGCAGGCACCGTCCCTTCCAGCGCGAGCCCGCAATCAGGAGGTCCTGGTGCAGACGAAGCAGGCCGACCCTCACGGCAAAGAGACCATCCTCAACCGCCTGCCTGGTGATTGGGGCGAAGCTGCGGATCTCCTCTCCCTCCTCCCCCCTCTCCTCTTCAGACCCCGTCGAGTTGAGCCAAAGCGCGAAGGGAAGATTTCGAATGTTTCGGTTGTGACCCCCCTCATCCCCGCCCCCCCCCCCGTGACAACCAGCTGTTCCCGAGGACGGCGTCGAAACCTCTCGAAGTTCGCGCTGCGAGGATAGAAAGAGCGCGCCAGCATCGCAACTACTCTAGCTTGTGTGGACCTGTGGTAGGTCTATTTGCTCTCTGGGCGTTGTACAGAAGGTTTGAAGACTGGCCCACGGCCTTTTCACAGCTCAGCGGAAAAGCAAATATGAACAGTTTAGCAGCTTTGGACGCAACAGTGACTGTCTTGCGAGAGAATATGCCCGATCACGACACACAGCAACGGGAACAATACAGCCTGCTTAAGATTTCTCAGCGAGTCGGCTTCGAGAATGGAAGCATGTGTGCGGGGCTCGGCGTTCTTTTGTGCGGAGTCGTTGTCCGAGCGCTTGGCTGAGCATGTAACCTTGTTCCGTGTGCGGCGGTTCCTATTCGAGCGACCATTTGGACCATTTGTCTGCATTAGGGTTGCGAGGATTGAGATTGAGGCCATCATCGTGAACATCGAGCGGAGTTTGCTTCGATTCCTTGGGCCAGGTACTTGTACTTCAAACCTTTCGCTTCAGTGTCGCTCTCGCGCACCCAGCGGGCGGCCGTGCGGAAAGCCAGCGAGAAGCGGAGCGGACGTGCTACCTCGGGGGGGGGGGCGAGCCACCGTTCCTCCTACGCGGCGGTGCATGATTTGTCCTGCAGTCCATGGCGTCGTGAGAGTCCGTCTCTCTGCTCACTTTGGCCGGCAATCGAGGCGGGGCAAACTGCAGCAAGAGGAGGAGGAGGAGGAGGAGGAGGAGGAACGAGGACGAGGCCAAGGGAGGAGGAGGGAGGTAGAAGGAGGAGGAGGAGGAGGAGGAGGAGGAGGAGGAGGAGGAGGGAAAGGAGGAGGAGGAGGAGGAGGAGGCCGACGGCCGTCGAGCAGCGGCGGGCGCGCGACGGGGCACGGGATGGCACGGGGCGAGGCAGGGCGCCCTGTGGCGCGGGGAGGCCAGAGGAGGGCCGACGGGGGCGGGGAGCCACAGGCAGGCCATGGACTCGGCATCGCTCGGACGTGTGCATTGCTTTCCTCGGCGGGGACCATCGAGGAGCATCCTTGATCCTTTGGCGAAGCAGCCACGCACGAAGCCGACAAAAAAACACAGGGAGTGGACGTCCGAGCAGCGGCGGGGCGCGACGGGGCACAGAAAGGCACGGGCGAGGCAGGCGCGCCGTGGCGCGGGGAGGCCAGGAGGGCCGACGGGGGCGGGGAGCCACAGTCAGGCCATGGAGGACTTCGTGTGCGCACCGAAGGGGCAAGTACCAAACTGCATACGGTAGGTTCGCGTCGTGTCGACCAGCGGCGACCCCAGCGCGGGCGTTCAAGGTTGAACGCCGACGGCGGCCCAGAATCGATCGATGTTGAACATTTGGACGTTGCGGCAGCGGCCGATCGTTCAAGGTTGAACGATCCCCGCGGTGTCAGAAACCAACGCCGAAGTCGGCACGACACGGACCTGCAGTACCAAACTGCATACACATAATGGAGGATGACGATTCATAAATGACCGGGGGTCGTGTTCACGCGGCGGCGCCCAGGATGAGGATTAGAAAAAACCGGCCGCGGGCTGGAAAACTATGTTTTAATCGTTCTCCTCCAGTCAGAAATTTGTGCAGACATCGCAGAAAATTATGTTTTTTCCATCGTTCTCTCAAATTTTTTAATTAATCGTCATCCCGCATCAAGCTTTCGGAGCTCTGGCTCCGACAATCTATGCTCATGCCGTGCGTGGTTCCTCTATATCGCTCGGGCTGGGCAGGGCCAGCGGCAGCCTGCGGCGCGCCGTCCGTGTGGCGCAGGGCCAGGCACGTCTCGCGGCACGGGGGCTTCCAGACAAAACGCAGCAGCCAAGCCGACTGGACCTGGTGTCCTGGCAGTGTTCGTTGTGATCAGACCACATCACACCAGAGGATATATTAACCAAGCATGGCCGCTAGGATTGCTTGAGAAAAAAAAGTCTCGCGGCAGGGGGGCTTGTCCCGGGAAGGTCGCGCAGTGGTGCTAAGATCTGGCGAGAGCATGTTGGCGACGAAAAAAAAGGTGTCGTTTTCACCGTCATTGGCGCGCAAGCTGCCCGCGAAAGGTCGTGCGTCATAGCCTCCGTTTCCAATTCACCCTGCCGCGCTGGCGGCCCGCGTAAGCCACCGCGTAACGGTGCAACGTTATCTCGCGTAAGAGCCCGTCTCTTTTCGTCGTTCATGTTGACATCCCGATTTGCAAGGCGCCTTTCGGCTTCGCTTTCAATTGCGGACTCCGCGCAGATTTCTTGGTTCAGCGCTGGAACCGGTGCCCCTGGCGCTCAGAGCGCGCCGGGGAGGAGCTGCAACGCAGATCCAAGACATCCGCGCAGACCTCCGACAGCTTATGTTTACGCAGTTGGTTATTCCTCCTGATCTGGTTGTCGTGGCGGTCCTTAGATCCATGTCAGGGAAAGTGTCCGTAACCAATATTCGCTGCGGCCTGAACAAATATTTTCGCTTCTTGTCTTGAGCTACTCATGGTAGCACGGTGGCTGTATGAGCACTCCAGCCAATTATTGCGCGATGAACTCCACTGTTTTCATCAGCGTCCGCGACAAGAGCATTACCACCAGCATCTGTGGGCACCCTTCGTCTCCTCATCTCCCTATGTCGCTTCATTCGTTAGTTTTAAGCATTTGTTTTGCATGTTTGAAATAGGAGGGAAGGATTCCAGGGAGGATGACCGTACAATCTCACAGAGTGGGGGGTCCAAACAGAGGTACATGAATTTGATGATGAGGAGGATGGGGAGGAAGAGGGGGAGGAGACGGAGGAGGAGGAGGAGGAGGAGGAGGAGGAGGAGGAGGAGGACGAGGAGGAGGAGGAGGAGGAGGGGGAGGGGGGGGAGGGGGAGGTGGAGGAGGAGGAGGAGGAGCAGGGGAGCAATAGGGGAGTGGGCACAGCCCGCTGGCCCGCCTCCAGTCAGCATCTTATACTCTCGCTGAGCCACCCTTCATCTCCCTCAGTGCCTGTTCCCCTTTGTGTCTCCTACGAACAGCCACGTGGGAGAAGGAGTGAAGTGGCAGTGGGCAATGCGGGTCGCGGAACAACATATCAAAACCTGTCCCAACAGGCGTCCAGCTACCACCCTGCATATCCTGTATGCGGCAGGCTGCAGGACTCGCTGAGCCGCCGGCAGACTGGCGGGGGACCCACCGCAGACTCCGAAGATGGGCGGCGCCGGCACCGCAGCCCGTGCGGCAAGCAGGTCGCCAGCGCCACCTCCCAAAGCCTTTACGGAGTCTCGGTGGATTTCCCCCGTCTGCCAGGGAAAGCCCGCGGCGGCCGCAACCGCTGGCGGAATGAGTTCGAAAGGAAGTGCGAAGCGGAACGTGAGGGGAGGAGGGGAACGGAGAAACAGGGAGGGGGAAGAGGAGGTGGAGGAAGAGCATGAGGAAGATAGTCCAGATGTGTAAAGGATTTGGAGAAACAGCAGGGGGAGAAGGGATGAGGAACAGAACCTCATCCTCATCCTTCTCCATCTCCTCCCTCCCTCCTCCTGCCCTCCCGTTCCTCCTTCCTTGTTTTTACCCCTGCTCTCCCTCCCTCCCTCCCTCTTCCTCCGCCACCTCCCTATCTCGTTCCCTCATTCCCTCATCCTTCCTCGCTCCTCACTTGCGAGTAAATGGGGGCTGGGAAGGATGGTGCGGAGGTCCTGCTCCTCATACCTTCTCCTTGTTGTTCTTTCAAATCCTTCTCTTCCTCCTCCTTCTCCGCCCCCCTATTTTTAACGTTGGGTGGACATTGAGGACAGGCTGGTTGCGTCCTTCGAGGGAAAAAGGCGGGAGCGCCGACTTCGGGAGAGGGGCCAAACTATTTTGTGTTTTGGACGGGTGCAAATCAGGAGGTGCAGCGAGAAGAATAAATAATAATTGCCCGACAAGACAGGAGCAACCTAGTCCGCGGTAAGTAGTGCATTGTATGGAGGAAGGGGCAACCATACAATATACAACCTTCCTGATCAAGAGGGATACGACGAATGAGTTGGAGTCTAGCTGCAGTTGCAGGCGGTAGCGCTGGTGCAATAGCTGAGGCAGGTCGTGACCAATTCTGCCTTGTGGAACGAAAGAGTCTGCTGTAGATTGTGGCAACCCCGTCTACCATCCAACCGATGACAACCAGGCCTCCGCCACCGCCAACAAAATGCAAGTTATCGAAATAATAATCGGTGCGTGCAGGTTGGCACGAGTCATATTGGCTGGCCTGAGAGCGGTCGGCTGTGTCGCAACGAGCTGGTGAAGTGAGGGCTTGAAGTGGTTGAATAGAAGTACCAAGTACTACTTGGTACTGCTATACGTCCACTTCCTCCCGACAACTGTCTTCCCTACAGTAGGGGAGAGGCAGTTGTCGCGAGAAAAGTCGGATGTGCCCTTTGATGTGGGTCTTTCCCCTGACGACTGGCCAAAATGTTCACGATAAGCTTCCCACAAGTAGGCTTCTGCTGCGGGGGCTGACGGGATCAAACTGGCAAGCAGACCCCAACCCCCGCAGGGATTCCGGCGGCATTGGACAGCGCGTTGGTAATATTAGGTTGGCACTGCCAGTGCAGGTTGGCCAAGTGCGTTTCAACTGTAGCAAGAAAGACAGGGTGTGCGTCATAGAGTTATCAAGTCAAATGGGCATTCCATGCTGCCGTCTTTTCGTCTTCGGCTAGCACTGTCACTGCAGATTGGCCTAGGTAAGTTGCCATTTGGATTCGCACGCTGCAAGTGATCATAACATATGCATTTGGCTGGCTTTGCAAATGCAGGCTGACATGGTTGGAATATGCTTTCTTAGTCTTGCATAGACACTGCTGGTTACCCTCCCCTCCGCAAATGACACGCCATCCCCGGAAAACATGCTGGCGCAGCATGTGGTTGAAATTGCAATTATGGCATACGACTGCACTGGCAAGTGCAATGGTTGAAATGATGTTGGTCATCCTGCTCCTAATCCTCCTCCTCCTCCTTTTCTCCTCCACGCCTCCACCGCTACCCACTAATGTAGGCTGGCCTGTCGATGATAGCTGCGGGCATTAAAGCAGTGCGCTGGGGGTGGTTCTAATACTGAGGTGGCCGTGTGCTGGCACAGGCAGTGCTGGCCGGCTTACGACGCGATTGACCTGCAAGAGTACAGGCTTGATACGAGTGTAAGGCTGGCACAGTAGCGGCTGGCATCCATAGTGAATTCGATGTTAGATGGTGATGCTAGAGCGTTATAGCGTTGAAGTGAAAGGGCATATCTTCCTTACCCCACCCCGTGTTGCCCCCACGATACGCCCTCCCCACTCCTCCAGTACGTGTGGCATGGTCGGCGCTGACTGCAAATGAGTCAAGGCCAGCCATAGCAGGCCAGCCTGTAGGTCTGAAAATATTTACCTGTGAGAGAAATGCAACTATCTGCGGACTCTCGTAGTCGTAATATTGCGACGCAGATGTGGGGAACGTGCCAGAATCAATCACCCCCCAAGATGATCCCATCCCACCTCCCAACACATCCACAAAGTGAGGTACGAGATGCTCGCGAGGCAGCAGAAGACGGCAGTAATGCCGATCCGCACATCGCTAGCTCCCTGACGCAGCAGACTTCCCCATCCTCCACCTCCTACTCTATAGCATGTTCCTCCTCCTCCTCCACCTCCTCCTCCCCCCCTCCTCAGTCCTTGCCCCTTCCTCTTCCGCCTCCCTCCTGCCCTCGCTCCCTCACCCTCCTCTCCTCGCTCCTCACTGGGCAGCAGAAGGGGGGGGGGTAAGGTGGCTGGAGAGGGCGTTTGGGAGGGGGGGGTCGATAGGGCGCCCGGGCAGGCGCCAAGCGCCGGCCCGACGAGAACCAGTTCCTCAGCGCCCGCCGCATCATCCGGAGGCAGCTGGAGATGGACGAGAATCAGGCGCGGGCCGCCGCCACCCCGCCCCCGCTCCTGAGAGGGAGGAGCTGCACCAGCACGTCATCTCGGAGGTCCCTACGGGATGCTCTCAGCGCTGGACCCCCACCTCCTCTATCTGCGACGAGGTCACAACGGGCGGTTTCTGGCCATCTTTGGCTTTCGGTCGCCCTCATCCGGCCCCTGGGCCGTCTAACACTTTCTTCGGAGTGAAGAACCGGTCCTGGGGAAGGGGTCCAGACCTGTCGGGGTTCCACGTTGAGGTACACTCGCGACGTTTGAGTTCTGGGGGCCCTTCTTGCACGCTCCGCGCCCTAAGGAGGCGGTTCCAGCGCCGATCGCAGAATTTTGCGCGGATCTCCGAAAGGATAGCCTAGCGTGTCGCTCTGCCTGCTGAGGCCCACCACGCGTTGGTGCGATACGATATCCACGGTCCAGTCCCCAAGCGTCAACGCCCCGAGCTCTCCCCGGCCTCCAGTCACACGGAGCGAAATGACACGCTATCCATTTGCAGGGCACAGCGCATCGTCGTGGCCACCGTCGCGGCCTGTTTTAAAACAGAGCGTCGCCGCAGTTTTCGTGCCGACGTGTCTTTCTGTCAGCCCCTGGGAGGGGGCAGGCCGTCGGGCTCAGCCTCAGCACGTCGGATGCACGCCGTCCTCGAAAGTCTGGCGCGCGCGCGCGCGCCCCACCCACGCCAGTCGCAGGCCTCCTTCCTGCTTGAAGGGTGAGGGGGAGCGTTTGGGGGGAACTGGCTCAGGGGGGAACAGCGAATCCGCACGTTCCTGCGCGGGGTGGGCTATCGGCGATCAATGGGCGATTGGGGGTCGATGCGTCCCCCCCCCCTGAACCTGTTCCCCCTGGCGTTGCCCGCCGCCTTGGGTGCCTGTCTAGGCTGCGTTGCTGCCCTCCTGGAGCGGTTCACGGCCTTCTTGGGGCCCTCATGGGAGCCCCTTGGGCGATCTTTGGGTCCTCTTGGGCCGACTGAGGGCCCTCTTGGGGACCTCCTGGGCTGTCTTGGTGCTTTCTTAGAGGCCTCTTGGAAGCCTCTTGGGCCGTCTTGGATGCTTGGAAGCCCGAACAGTCGAGAACCTCAACATCCTTCAAACACTACGGCGAAATCAATGGTTTTGGCCCCCTTAGGCTTTCCAGGAAGGCCTCTTGGAGCTCTCTCGGGCCGTCGTGGGGGCCCCCTGGGCCGTCTTGCGGCTCTCCTGGGCTATCCTGAGCCGTCTTGAGGCTCGCTTGAGAGGCTCTTGAGCTGTATTGGGCCATCTTGAGCCGTTTTGTTGTCGTCTTCGTTGCCTTGGAAGCCGTCTTGGAGGCCCTCTTGGCCGCGTGGAGGCCGAACAGAGCGCTGGGGAAAACATCGAACAAACACTCCCAGGGGGACCAGAGGAGCATCCGAACACGCCCACTCCGCGCAGGCACGGTGACGGATATACGCATGCTGGTAGTCTGCATCCACGGCGTGCTTCTGGCGAGTTGTACGGCGCCAGGACCTCCGGGCTCGCAGAGACGAGTCTGGAGGCCTGTCGTGGCAGAGCCGCCTGGGCAGTGACCTGGGCGCGCCGCGATATGGGCACCTGTTGTGCGGTGTGATTCTCCGCAGACGCCAAAGCCTCATGGTTGGGCAAGCGAGGCGCAACAACTGCTGGCAGTAGCACATGCGTATCGAAGGGCGGAGATTGTGAACGAGGTGACCCCAACTGGGAAATCGGTTTCGGCGTCGGCTCGTGTCGCGCGTGCGGGCGGGGCGAGGCTGCGCGAGGACAGCGATGTGCCAGCGCAGCTAGAGCCAAGCCGCACAACAGGTTCCTCACATCCATTTTCGCGGTTTCTCGTCGTTTTTGTCCCACCACTGTTGTCCCGTCCTTGTCCCGCGATTGTTTCATGGGTTGTCCCGTTGTTGTCATGTGGATTGTCGCCAGTCGTTGTCCCGCGGTTGTCCCAGGGGGTGTCTTTCCAGTCGTTGTCCCGTGGTTTGTCTTGTGGGAGTCGCAAGGGCAAGGTGTAAGCCTGGTTTTGAACTTGCTGTAATCCGAAAGGCAAATCGGATTGCACGTCGAATTGCACATCGAGCTGCATGCCAACATGAAAATTGGAATGCAGAACGAAACTCGAGTTGATATATATATATATATATATATATGTATAGCTATCCAATTGTAGTCGAAATGCAAGCCCGCCTTGCAATCGGAATGCGCACGATAATGCAATTCGGAGCGAAATCGAAATGCACAGTGACATGCAACGCCGAAATTGAAGTTGGATGCGGAGCGCATGCTCGAATGCCAGCACACAAAGGTTTACCTATCATCTGCGTACATAACTGTGCATATGCGTCTCCATCTCTAAGTGTGCCCATGTCTGTGGCTGCATTGAAACGTTTATGCGTGTGCGCCAGAGTGTGTGCGTCTGCGTACGTGGCCCATGCGTCTCAACCAGCCTTACATATACAGACATATAGACAGCTTCCGTGTGCGTGTTTATCTACGCGTGTGTCTTTGTTTTAGTCTGTTGACTTCTGGTCATCGTCTCTGGCCACTTGCATTTGAATTTCCTCATGCGTCTGTCTACATGTTTATCCCAGTGCGTCTCTCTGTGTCTGCCCCCCTTGTGCCTGTCCGTGTCATGCGTTGCTATATATTATGTGTCTGCCCTGCCCTTCCGTTAGGCCCCGCTTTGCCCCAGCCCGTCGTTCTTGTGCTGCGACCTGCCCGCCCGCTTGCCCACCTCCCCGTCTTGCCATGTCCGTATCTGCCCGTCTGTCGTTGTCCTTTTCCTGTCGGTAACTTGATTGCCCCGAGCCTGACTCGTGCCCGCCTGCCCTTAGCTGCCTTGGTACGCCCGTTAAGAAACGAAACACGTAGCGCGTTCAAGACGTCCGTGTCAACATGCTGCATGTTGATTCGGCACCTGTTGGGCATTTGTTGGGCGTATCGCGCCAGACCTTCGTTTTCAGTCGACGTGTTCAGCTCCGTGCCAACACGCCCTTGGTGGCCGACGCGCCTGCCTGCATGCCCTCTGCGCCTGTCGAGATCGGGCGGCTTGGCTGCCTGGCTTCTCTGCGCCCTGCCCGGGATGCCCGCCCGGCTGCCTCCTCATGCGCGCCCGCCTGTCTTGCTTGCCTGGCCCTGCCAGCCGGTCTGCCCCTCTGTCCGTGCGCCCGGCTGGCTGGGCGGCGGAGTCCGAGCCCTACCCTCGCCGAGCCACGATTCGGGCAACTCTTTGGGCGGCGGGGGCAGGGCTCGGAGGTCGGCGAGCACGTGGCGAAGCCCGAAGCCCCACCCCCGCCCCCCCCATCGATTCGGGAGGGTCGACGGCTGGTGGGGGTGCAGCCGAGACGCTGAAGTGACGGGGCATTGTCTCTGGGTGGAGGGCAGAGGGCGAAAGCTGCAAATGCCGTCTCGACTGATGTTCGACGCTTGATTCTGCAAGCGGTGCATCACATGACGGATTGATTTTCGAGGTGCGCAAGCCCATATGGATTTCACCCTGAGCCCTCCACCCTAAGAAAACGCTCTGAGTACAGTCGCGTGCGGATCATGTATAAAAAATGCAGGGCTTTAGGATTAAAAGCAACGACGAGTTCATGCATACATTCATTCACACATTAATCATGTATTAAAATCAGATATGCCTGAAAATCATATTATTAAAAATTAATGTTCCTAAATAAGATAATGTATCAAAACACCCATTTTCCTAAATTCATCATGCATTAAGCTCCTATATGCTTTGAAATCATATGTATTAGAAACTGCCCTGTAAGGACCACTCTGGGCTCGGGAGGGGCCCTGGCCTCCGGGCCGCTCTTCGACCGAGGTCGCGGGGAGAGCGCCCGTCCGTGGCCGAGAGGCTCGTCGCGGCCACTGAGCGGCCTCGCTCGGCCCTCGGCGCTCCCCGCCTGGCAGCACGACGGCTGCAGGGCTCGGCTGTCGCCACCTGCCGGCATCATGCCTCCCCGCTTGCCCTTCGGCTGGCCGCCCCCCCCCCCCCCCCCACGTCCCCCCTGACCTTCCAGGAGGGCTAAAAATAGCACCAGGACGTCGACGTCCTAATTCCTGCCGAGGTTTGAGGCAGTCCAGATAGATCTATAGGTCTTGAGTGCTATTTTTTAGCGCTCTGTAAGGTCAGGGCCCTCCGCTCCCTGCCCCCCGCCCTCCCCTCGTTCACGCCCAGGCCCTGCACAGCTCTCAGCTCCGAGCTGGGGGTGGGCCTCAGTGGCCCGCAGCACCGCTGCCTTACTCGCCGCCTTCCAACAATCCTCGGCGTTTTCTGCGCGTCGGAGAACGCAGGGGACGGGCGCACAGGAGGACGCAGACGACCTCGTCCGTCCCCTGCGTTCTCCGACGCGCAGAACGCCGAGGATGGCAGGCAGGCGGCGAGCAGGGCAGCGGTGCGGCTGGCCACTGAGGCCTCCCAGCTCAGAGCCGAAAGCTGTGCAGGGCCTGGGCGCAAATGAGGGGAGGGCGGAGCGGGGGGGCAGGGACCGGAGAGGGCGTGGGGGGGGGGGCGCCGACGGCCGACAGAGGGGTGGAGGTGAGGTTGGGCGCATCGGGGCCTCTTCTGCCTGGGATCGCCTCGTGTTCGTGCCGCTCTGTTCGCCGTCGGCCGTCCATCCCCCACTTCTCCTTCTCCTTTTCTCCTCCTCCTCCTTTTCCTCCTCCTCCTCCTCCTCCTCCTTTTCTCCTCCTCCTCCTCCTCCTTTTCCTCCTCCTCCTCCTCCTCCTCCTCCTCCTCGTGCCGCTTTGTTCGCTTTGTTCTCCTCCTCTCGGTGCCGCCCACCAGGGGAGGGAAGACCGCCCCGACCCCCTTCCTTTGACGTTGACTGAGCGGCCCCAGCCCGTTTTTCTGAACAGCCCTGCCCTCGTCGATTCCTTCTCTTGGTACGCTTCCTGAACGGCTCTGCTTCTCAGGGAGATCAAAATGAGGGTGGTGCTTCCGCTCTCTAGTCAAGGATCCCACCAACGGTCTTCGGCGGCATCGCCCTGTCCGTCCAGTCTCTCGCTCGCGCTCCTGCTGCTGCTCCGCGGCGTCTTGCTCCTTCGGCTGCGCCTCCTGGCAGAGCCTGCCGGGGGCCGCTGGTCAGGTGGTCTTCGACGAGAACGTCAAGCACGTCGAGGAGGACAAGGCGTCCAACACCTACCCCGGGAGGGGTGCTGGGGGCAGGGCGCGCCGCACCGGTGCCGCCAGGCGGGGGCAGAACACACGGCGTCGCGTTACTTTCCCGCGATCCTGCATCCCAGTATTGGCCTGCTGCCGCAGAGTGGCAGCTTCGACAAGCCACTGCTCGCAGGACGGCTACTCTGCGAGGCCTGACGCTTCGATTCTGTTCGTCGGCATGGCGTCTGAGGCAGCTTATTGGCTTCACGATGGCGTCGCCCGGCTGGTCGTCGTGCTAGGGGTCAGCACGGAGAGAGCACGGAGAGAGGCAATCCCAGAGGAAAGGGGTCCCGGAGGTCCTTCGCATGCGTCCGCGTGCTGCCAGAGGTGCCCCTGGCCCGAGGTGCCCCCTGGATTTCACGACCTCGGATCACCCCTCGCGAGGCCCTGGGGGCCTGGGGGCCCGTGGGGCTGCTGTGTCCGCTTCTTGGTATCGCTCGGACGTGTGCATTTTTCCTCCGGCGAGGACCATCGAGGAGCATCCCTGACCATCTGGCGAAAAAGCCACGCACGAAACCGGAAAAAGCACAGGGGATGGACGTCCGAGCGATGGCCAGGCTTCCGCTCCTCCGCCAAGTCACCGCGCTGGGGCACGAGAGGGGTGGCGGAGACGGGGCGAGGACGTGGGCTCGAGGCGCGCGGGCGAGTGCCTCGCTGCCCCCGCCTCCGACCTCCCCTCGCGTGCCTCTCCGCCCGATGCAGGCCACGCCAGCGCCATCGGGCGGAATCCTGGCGGGCGTGCCCGTCGGTCGTTGAAATCGGGGGCGGAAAAGAGGGGGGTGATGACTAGGGGGGGATATCATGGCGGGGGCCATGATATTTCGCCAGATTTCATGGCGCCTCGTCTTATTCCATTACGTCTCTGGCCCCCCCGCTGGGCCGCGCACATGCCGCCGGTCATGATTTGCGCCCCCCCCTCTTGGACACCCCCCTCTTGGCCGCTCCCGATCCTGGCGGGCGTACCCGTCGGTCGTTGAAAGCAGGTATTCTTGGAGTTTGGGGTCCCACTCCACTTCAGGAACCTTCCGACTGCAAGTGATCGATTGGTGTCACCTTTTCCGTCTTCTTTAGGGCGCGGGCGGAAGCCCGAATCTGCTTGCATCGCCCTCCTACTTCATGGTTCTGTCCACTTCTTCCGACCGACGGGTCATCCTGGTTGGCTTAATAGCCCCTTGAACTGGCTCAATAGCCCTTGATACTTACTACGGCGACGTCCCAGGAGTTGCTTCCTACCTTCTGTCCGCTGCTCGTCCCGCACCTAGCAGCACGGACTCTGCCCACGCAGTAGTTGCGTGCTCCGCTGATTTTTGTCCGCGACGTCCTGCTCGCTGCGATTCTGGCCCGTCTGAAGGAAAGCTTGAGCTGGCTCCAGCTTGACCGCAGTAAGCTTGACGCTGTCAGGGTAGAGAAGCGTAGAAGGCCGACCCTTGCTACCCAGCAGCTCTGTTTCGAAACGGTCTTGCATCCGTTGGCAGCCCGAATCTATTCCTGCCGCCTTGCTGAGAACGAGAGCGCGCAGAAGCAGTACGACTTGCTTCAACACCACTGTTCCACTACGTATCCACGCCACGCCGCTAACCGCAGCCCGCTAGTTAACATCATGCGTTATACGAGTCAAGAAGGCCGTTTTTCCAGGTTCGTCTCGCACATGGTACCAGTCGTCATGTGTAGTAGTAGTTCAGCTGCAGCCATACTACGTATCGTAGATCAAAGCGTGCGCGTCCAATGTCATCGGAAATCCCCCGAGGGATGGTGCAGAGGATGAGTGTGCAGAGTGTATAGCATGTGCTCGATTTGTTACGGGCGACGCAGACCGCAAGGCAGAATGCTTCTGAGGTGAAGCCGAGCTCGAAATCTACGCATCGGCGCAAGAGAGAAAGTCGTTCAAGGAAAGAGCAACCGTTCGAGGAAGGATCGGCCATGACGCACGTGAGCACGGTTGGCGTATATTGAACGGAGCTCAAGGACGCACCGCTCATAGGAGGAGAGACTGTAATACCGCCTCCAATCTGACGAGGATAGGGAGGAGGCGGGCTACCATTAGGACGAATGACGACCTGCAGAAACTTGGTTGGGGCTTCCCTGGGGGATGAAAATGCAGAGTGCTCGTTGTGCCGACGAGGCGATTGCGAGTAAAAGGGTGTGCTGGCAGACTGAATGTTTGACGCATTGCGACCTTGCCGAACAGGACTCCCGCATGCAGTACACGGTCTCTTGCTTACACATGGGCCAAAGCAAGGGGCGTCCAATCCGTTGAGCGTGCCCAGAGGATGATTGAAAGTGTTTTGGACATTGAGCTTGCAAGTAATCTTATATGCTAGGCGTCAATAATTACAACTTAGCCGGCGAAAAGACAAATCATTGAGACGGACAAATCATTGAGACGGGCATCAACGAGTCGATCACCATACGACCCGATGAGTCCATTGGGCACAGGGGGTTCTAGGAAGAGTCTGGCCGCCCTCAGCGATGACGGCGTTCAAAAAGGACAAGGCATTTGTTTTTGGCGAATAGATCTCACAGCGAATGTCCGAGGCGACGGCGACGACTTCAAAGAATTGGCAGTCGCACTCCAACATAGCAAGGCAAACGTAGCACAACTCAGCTCGCCTGCACAACGCGCAGCGAACACTTTGTGCTTTGTACGTAGCGGAGCATGCCCATTGCCGCACGAGTGGAGGCCATTACAGGTCTGATTCACTTCATAACTGCAGCCAGGGTCAAGTGAACGACAAAGGAGACCAACACTACCACACGCTAGACTGGCAACACCCTGCCTTGCATAGGCGACGACGGTGCATTGTGCCGTGTTGCGCTTCAGATCTTGGCAGCAGGTTGAGTGTCCAGATGGCTCCTGAGTTAACGTGATGGCCACGTGGTCGCTGGTGGGATGTCTGGCTGATCTCCATCATCGGCGGCGAGCAAGGGGGGAAGTGAGAAGGAAGAGGCCTTCTCAGAAGGCGGCGGGACTTCTGAGAAGCCCTCGCGCCTGTGGGAAGGCCTGAGAAGCCTTCGCGCCTTTTGAAACGTTTTCTGCGTCCTCTGGGAAGGCTTAGAACACTTCTCAGAAGGCCAGGGGATTTCCGAGCCTTCTGAGAAGGCTGTTTCCTTCTCACTTCCCCCCCCTCGCTCGCTGCACGCACCACGCACAGTTCAGAGTAAGCCTTCGCAACTTTGGGTTTTGACCAGTGGATTGACATTCAGGAACGCAGGAAACTGGAGTGGGTTCGGAGGATCTCAAATTGCAGCCCGGACCGATGGATTTACAGAGCGTATCACTGTGGCCCTCAGGCTTGCCACCTCGCAAGCGGCGGCCGCACGGGCCTCGAAAACGACGGGCTGATGCAATGGGGAGGCTGCCGCTGCGGGGCTGCACTCGGCTGCGCGTGAGGAGGTCGCCGCCGTCGCCGTCGTCGTCGTCGTCGTCGTCGTCGTCGTCGTCGTCGTCGTCATCGCTGGAGCAGCGAGCACATCGAGTCGTCACCGCTGGAGGCGGGGGCCACGGCCCCGCCGCCGACCTCTTCTTGGGGGGCGCCCCGGGCGCGCGCACGGAGCGGCAGGGGCGCTCGGCCCTCGCCCTCGCCCGCTGCCGACATGCTGCTGGGGAGGCCTCCCCCTCCCCCTCCCCCTCCTCCTCCTCCTCCTCCTCCTCCTCCTCCTCCTCCTCCTCCTCCTCCTCCTCCTCCTCCTCCTCCTCCTCCTCCTCCCGTCCTCCTCCTCTCCCTCCTCCTCCTCCTCCTGCTCCTCCTCCTCCTCCTCCTTCTCCTCCTCCTCCTCCTCCAGCGTCCCGGGCCGCCGAGGGGAAGAAACACACAGACACAATGCATCGTCGGTTCCCCAGGAGAATGTGGGAAAATATGGGCAGTGGGGGGAAGACAGGAACCCAGAACACATGGGAAAATATGGGGAATCTTTTGATGTGTGTGTGTGTGTGTGTTTATTTGTGTGTGTGTGTGTGTGTTTCTTTGTGTGTCCCAGGGCCCCTTCCGTCGGCGTCCTCGGGGGCACGACGCCGACCTCCGCCAGCTCTCCTGGGGCTCCGAGGGGCCGAGCGCTCCCCGCACTCCCCGCTCCCCCCCCCGCCCCTCCGAGCGCTGCGCCGACGACGGGTGCTCGCTGCGGTCGGACCGAAGGAGGAGGAGGAGGAGGAGGAGGAGGAGGAGGAGGAGGAGGAGGAGGAATGGGATCGAGGTCGGTGTTCGGGGAGGGTGCCCGAGTGCTCCTCGCGTGTCTCCTGGGTGCTCCTGTGCATCCGGGGTCGAGGAGGGCACTCTCGAGTGTTCTGCAGCCTGGGCCGGCGGAGGCGCTCCTCGCGTCCTTGCGGGGAAGGCTCTTTTGCCCCAGGTCCCCGGCTGCACCGCGCACACTTATCAGCGCGGAGGGCACCAGCTATACACCTTAAGCGATGCTTAAGAAAACCCAAGTTTTCGGCCAGAGTCTCGATTATTCTTAATGTTTCAATGTAAATCCTAAGATTTGAATGGAAATTTTGGGTTTTTATTCAAGTTCTGAGACTATGAATTTCTTAACCCATGATTTCTTAAGCATTTCGCAGGGTGTACACCTACACCGATCTTGCCCAGGCCAATCCTGCGCCCAGGATCGGTGCATATGCCTTCCTGCCCCAGGCAGGAGGGCGTGTACACCGATCCTGGGCCCAGGGTGATCCTGGCCAGGATCGGTGTTGGTGTGTAGTTGGTGCCCTCCTGATCAGCGCTCGATGCTCTTATTTCTCTTCTCCTCCGATTTCCCAGCGGGCGGACAGATCCCAGAGAGCCCGAGAAGACAATGCGGCTCAGGTGCGGCAAGTTGGCGTCGTGTCGACCGGCGTCGACCCCGCCGCTGGCGGTCAACGTGGACGCCGCTGGCGACCCAGAGTCGGTCGATGTTGAACGATCTGACGTCTCGGAAACGGCCCATCGTTCAAGGTTGAGCGTTCCCCGCGGTGTCAGGGACCCACGCCGGGGTCGACACGACACGAACCCGCGGCACTGGAGGCGTTGTGTGCCTGCTGGTGGGGGCCTGGGCGTCTTGCCACATGGCAGCGGATCGAGACCCTGAGCAGGAGGAGCAAGCGAGCAAGTCCATCCGAGATTGTTTTTTTTTTTTTTGTTTTTTTTTTTTTTGTTTTTTTTGTTTCCCTCCGAGATTCGTCAATCGGCGCCCTGATCTTTCGCATACTGTGTGTGCTCCTGGCCAACACCCCTGGACTGCACAGCCCGAAGGAGTCGAAGAAAAAAAACAACCGAATCAACACAAACTGTCGACGGTCCGTGCGGAGTTCTTGGAGCTGTGCTGGAGGCCCCTGGCGGCGCCTCCAGCGCCGCACCTGGCGCCCTCCGCGCGCCAGGGAGGGGGGACCAGCGCGGATCGAAGGAATCCGCGCGGACCGTCGAACGCTTGCGTTCATGCAGCTGTTTTCTCCTGAGCGTTTCCTGCTCGCTTCCTGGGCCTCTCGGAGGCCTCCGGAGACCTCAGGCCCAGGACTTGCGGGAGGCCTCCGGGGATCCCCGCGGAGGCATCACGGGGCCTGCTGCCAGCGACGCCTTTGCGGTCGGGCCTGGATCGTCTTCGATTCGATTGGCAGGTCGAGGATTTTTTGAGGAGTGTGGCTGGCTGCCGACAGGATTTGTCCTTTTTCGACCCCTCCTGTCTTCTCCTATTCCTCAACTCCTCTCCCCCTCCTCCCCGTTCTCTCTCCCCCTCTCCCCGTCGGCGTCTTTCTCCATCCTTTCCTCCCCATCCTCCCTGAACCTTCCTCCCCTTCTCCTCCACCTCATTCCCCCTCCTGGCCGTGCACTGGCAAAGGGGAGGCTGAAGACGGTGTACCGCAAGCGCATCATCAGCGCTGGCCTCGGCAAGGCAAAAGGAGGAGAGCTCAGACCTCCGACACCGTCACTGTTTTATGGAGCGGGTTGCGGATCTCTCGGCCCAACCCCTGGGTTTGGTTCTCCGTCGCAGGTCGGTATTTCGATGGCTATGAGGCCCCGTGCTTGATGCCTTCCCGAGGCTTATACTCCTTCGCGACGGTCGGAGCCTTTTTGGAGAGGAGGGGCAGGAGAGGTCGGATATGCTAACCCTCCTCTTCAATGTTTGAACACTTACGCATGTCGGCCCTCGCTCACGCTCTCGCACACCTCTTTCCCTGCGCTCGTTCCACACAACAGTGGCCTGCCCTGGAGCAGCGGGTACCATCGAGAAACTGGCCAGCTCACCCTGCCAGCGGGCGTCCCACATCCGCGACCGTGGGTTGGGGCCACTCTGGCACTGCCCGTGCACTTCTCCTCCCCCACGCAACACCAGACAGCAGCTCGCGATGTGAAGCGAGCTTCACATCCCGTCGGCATCGCAACACCCATGCGATCCCAAAGTGACACAGGTGCTGGCTCAACCGGTGCGCGCTCCAGGACGGATGCCTTGCTCGTGCGGCGCCCCGTGCGCGCCTGGCGGCGCACGCACGCCGGCGGCCCCGAGAAGCCCCGGGCCTTCCTGGAAGGCCGCTCCTGGCGGGCCACATGCGAACCCTACCCCCACCCCCTACGATTTCTGAGGGGGAGGGTGGGGTTCACTTCACTCGGGAGCTCCCGAACGAAGTGAACCCCACCCTCCCCCTCAGAAATCGTAGGGGGTGGGGGTAGGGTTCGCATGCGGCCCCCTGGCTCCCCCTCCCGCGCCCCCGACCAGCACACTCCCAGAGCAGGCTCCGCGACCCCTCCCGGGGTCCACCGCGCCAAAAGTTCCCCGAGCTGTGCCCCACCCGTGGCGGCGGCGGGGCCTCCCGAGACGGCCCGAGAGCGAGGCGGCCCGAGAGCGATGAGGAGGACCTCGAGAGTGCCTCTGGCCCCCTGCCCAGGGCCCAGGCCGCTCTTTCCTTCCTGCCCCGCCATGAGGGGAGGCCCGCTTGCACGCGCCTGTCCTCCGTGGATCGCCTCGCCCCCTGGTGCCGCCGATGGGCGGCGGGAGGCCAGAGGAGGAAAAGGTACCCATGCCTCTACCCTTCCCCCGTTTTCCTCTGTTCGGGCCTCCTCGGAGGCCCTCGTCGCCACCGCCGGGTTCGCCTCGAAATGCGGGTCAGAACGCGCATCGGGAGAGGTCCGGGGAGTGGCGATCTCGGTACCTTCTGGTTTCCCCCGGAGGGCTCCGGCAGGCTTCGGCATCCCAGGGGGCCCATCTGAGACGCTGGCGTGGCATCGCTCGGACGTGTGCATTTTTTCTCTGCGAAAACCATCGAGGAGCATCCTGGACCATCGAGCAAAAAGAACACGCACGAAACCGAAAAATGCACGGGACATGGACGTCCGAGCGACGGAAAGCTGGAGTGCCATTGCACAGACGTGCGCGCACGGCGCCCGAGCACGGGGCGGTGGGCTCGGCGCGGCGGGGCCCCTCGCGAGCCATCCTGGGCGGCATCTCGGGCATCTTGGAGGCCGCGGTGGGTGGACTCGGAGACTCCGAGGGCCACAGAGGGGCGCGGGGGAGCTGATACGCCCTCCCCCCTGGGCTCCCCTTCCCTCTCCTCCTCCTCCTCCTCCTCCTCCTCCTCCTCCTCCTCCTCCTCCTCCTCCTCCTCCTCCTCCTCCTCCTCCTCCTCCTCCTCCTCCTCCTCCTCCTCCTCCTCCCCCCCACTCACTGCTGCTGCTGCTGCTGCCATTGCCATTGCCATTGCCATTGCCGTTGTCTGTGATCTGCAATCCGAGGTGCCGTCCAGGCCCGGTTCCTGACTGACCGCGGGCCCTCACCGGGCCCCCAGGGCCCTCAGGGAGCGGTTGAGGCCGAAGGGTTGGCCCCAGGGGCCAGGGGCGAGGTCGATTCCTCCAGGACTTCGCGCCCTGAGCAGGCCAAGATCCTCCGACCCCATCTACTCGGAGCCCTTTTAGGAGGCCTCTAGAGTCAACCCCCGGGGTCCAGGACACGTTTCCTGTACGGCGCTGCGCCCCCGTCCGAATGAAGACAAAACGGCATAAACATAAAAGCTTGTGGCGCTCCGCGCGGATTTCTTGGATCCGCGTTGGGCTCCCCTGGCGGCGCCTCCAACGCCGCCCCTGGCGCGCTCCGCGCGCCAGGGAGGAGAGTCCAGCGCAGATCCAAGAAATTCGCGCGGAGCGCCAAAAGATTATGCTAATGCCGTTTTTTTTTTGTTGTTCTTCTTCTTCTTCTTCTTCTTGTTCACCCGCACGCGCACCTGCACGGGCCCGTGTGCATGCATCCATTTTCGCGCTCGTGCCCCGGCCCGCCCGCATTCGCCCGTGGCGACAGTGACGGCCCCGCTCGAACTGCAGAGACTGGAGGGGACGCTTTTCTCTTCCAGAGCCGAGTCGTCCTTCACTGCCGAGGCTATCACTTTGGACGAAGCTGTCCAGGCAGGGATGGCCATCACAGCTGTCATCACCAACCGGCCGTCCTCCCCTTGACCTGGGCCGAGCGAAAGTAAAGAATGCGTTCGAGGGGCGGTGCACGCTCGCGGCCACGCGCGCGCGACACAGGCTCCAGTCTCAGACTGGACTGTTCCCCCTGTCTCGTCCATGCTGGTTGTGCAGGTTGTGCCCCGGGTGCCACGTCTTGCCTCAGTTCTGTGTTCATGTTCGGCAGGTCTTGTGGAGGAGGGCCCCCTGTACGGGGCCGAAAAGGTTCGAGAAGGAGGTCGACTGCAGAATTAATTACGTACCCCAGAATTGCTGTTTTCTTTGAATCTAGATGGAAGATTCGTAGATCCACAGGACATGTGACATACTTGTCGTAAGCTCGGCGAGAAACACCAATTTGGGGGTAAATCACTTCTGTATAGCCGATCTCCTACTCGAGAAGTTGGCGGGCGTCTGGCGAAGCCCAACAACGGCCACAGCAAAGTTGTTCGCCCGACCTAGCTGGACCCCCCAAACCTGACTGCGCCAGACTCTCTCGGGCTGACCTCGAACAGTATCGCTGGCCGGTCAGTCATCGAAATCTTGTTTTACCAGTGCTCGGCGGCGAGCGAGGGGGGGGAAGTTAGAGGGAGAAGGCCTTCTCGGAAGGTTCGGAAGCCCCCCCTGCCTTCTGACAAGTTATCTTCAAGCCTTCCCCGCAGACACAGAAGGAAACTTCTCAGAAGGCGAGAGGGCTTCTGAGAGTTTCCCCCCCTCGCTCGCCGCCGAAGCAAGCTGGACACACACGATACGGCTGGCCCAAGCGAGGGCGGGATGCACATGACGTGGCCAGGTGTCTCTCCCAGGCTCGGCCCTGCGACGGCCAGGCCGGGCTTCGCATTTTTCGTAGCCGGCGTGTGGCTTCGCGATGTTCCCCGTGTGAGTCAAGCCATGCGTGGTTCCAGCTGGGCTGCAGATCGTGGCCCAAGCAATGCCTGCACTCAGAGCCCCGAATCATCAGGGGTAACTCGGGTCAGGGCTAACTCGGGTTCGTTTTTCCGGGAATCCAAACCCGAGTTACCCCGGACCCGAGTTACCCCGGATAACTCGGGCGTCCAATGCACCAAGGGCCTCTCATCTCTCACTCGAGGAGCCCGACGCGCATTCTGGCCTTTTTGCCCGCCGTCGCCGAGCCACCGCGTCGTTGCCGCCCCGTTGCTGCCCGCCCAGATGCCGCCCAGATGCCGCCCAGTTGCCGCCCTGTTTCGACGCGCTGCAGCCTCGGTGTGCTGCTTTTCACGCATTGCTCTGCGCTGCCTTACGTACCTCGTTTGGTTTTGCTCGGCATTGTCCTGCGCTGCATTGCCTTGCATTGCTTGCATTGGTTTGCACTGCTTTGCGCTGCTGTGTATCGCTTCGTTTTGGTTTGCAGTGTCGTTACTTGTGTTGCTCGTATTGCATTGCGTTGCGCTGCTTGCTTTGTTTTCCTTCGCTTGCATTGCGTGCCCACGTTGCATTGCGTTGCATTGCTCTGCCCTGCTTTGTTCATTGCACTGCATTGCTGTGCATTGATGTGTACTGCTTTGCCGTGCCTTGCCTTGTGGTGCCGCACATTGGTGTGCCCTTACTTTGAGTTGCTGTGCATTGCTGTGTGTTGTGTTGTTCACACGGCGTTGCATTGCCTTGTATTGCTTTGCACCTCACAGATTTGCAGTGTTTCGCATTGCTCTCCACTGCGCCGCATGCCCTCCCATTGCTTGTGGCACTGTGCATTGCTTCGCATTGCTTGTATTGCTGTTTATTGCTGCGTATTGCCTAGCCTGCATGGGATTTGCAAGGCATATTTTTCAATGCGTTACATTGCTTAGCACGTCTCGCATTGCTTCCAGTGCTTTGCATCGCGTTGCGTGGTATTGCTGCGCAGTGCTTAAAACTGACTTACATTACGTTGCTTTGCTTTATCCTACGTTGGATTGCGTTGCTCCGTTGTGCGTTGCCTTGCATGGTGCTTCAACGCTGTCGCTGATCTGCTGTTTTTAGGGTCCGCGTTGGACTCGTAGCATGAGCTCCAGCTCCGGCTGTCGGTGCATGTGTAGTCGCAGTTCCAGTTTGTTTAAGCGTTCGTGTCATTTTCATATGTTCGTTTGCTGTTTGCTTTAGCCTCGAATTAATTGCGCAGTCACAAGTAACGCCTTGGTATCTGTCAAGTGTTTAGTAATAGCCTTTCCCGGGCTACAGTGCGTCAACCTTGAAGCCTTTATTGAACGAGTGCAATTTCGAGTTGGCATTGATATGTAGTTTACGCACAGTCATGGGCTTCGCAGTTGTGCGCATCCTGCCTGGGTCTAGGTAACGTTTGTGTCATCTTTTGGCACCAGCGAAAGCGTGAACTTCACCGTCAGCACAATGTGAAGACACATGCTCAGTTTCAGCCTGGGGCTTAACTTTAGCATTTGCCCTAGCAGACATCGCTGTTTCAGCCATCGCTATTACCTGAGTCTAGACCTAGCCCCCAGCCAACGCCTGCGCTCAAACCTGATGTTAGGCTGAAGTCAGGCGATAAGCCGCAGTCGAAGTCCAAGTCCGAGGCTGATACGGAGCCTGAAACTGAGCGTCAGGCTTTAGCTTGCGCCTAAGCCCAAAGCCAAAGCACCATCCATGGACTCGTGGTTGGGGTAGTGCTTGGGGTGAGGGCAAGATTGTTGTACCGATTTCGATATTGTTTCGTTGGGCTCTTTTCTACGCCATCTCGGCTCAAGCAACCGAGCCATTCCAGGGTTTCCCCCTCGATCGCTATACGTACGCGGCTGTCTTTCACCCGATGGAAGCGGCCGACGTGGACACGCTGATCTACGACGATGGTCCGCCTGCCGGTGCTGGGACGGGCGCCCACGCGGAGAGCGGCACCGCGAACCTCTGGGACGGGGGCGCGCAGCACGCGGAAACGCTCCAGTACGATGACGTGGACGATGCCGCGGGGGGCGTGTTCTCGGACGGCGACGTGCCGAATGCCCAGGGCACCGAGGATGCGGGGACCGTGCGGCCGCGCGAAGAAGGCAGTGCCGCCGCGTCGGCCCCCGCCCCGGGCAGGCGGAGCGCGGGGCAGCTCAACCTGCGCGCGGCCTTCGCGGCGTCGGCGGCCTCCAGCGGCCTGGGCCTCGAGGAGTGCGGTGGCGCTGCCGTGGCCTCGGACGAGGCGGCCTTGGCCCCCCCCGCCGGGTCGGGTGGCATGCTGAGCGCTTTCAACCTGCGGCAGAGCCGGTGGCAGAGCCTCCCCGAGCCTGGGGGATCTCTCGCGCCCGTGGCGGCGAGCCCGGTTGTGGTGGACGCGTCGCAGGCCTCGCCCATGGAGGTCCACCTGCAGGGCGAGCAGGCGGCGGTTGCGGGGCCCAGCGCCGACGACGATTGGGGCCAGGTGGTGCAGCTGGCAGCGGCCCCGGTGTCGCTGCTGCCCTCGGGCAGGGCCATCTTCGCGCAACTGCCGCAGTGCTGGCTGGACTTCTCTGCGCGCAGCGACGCCCTCGGCACCCGCTGCCTCTTCGCCTCGCGCCGCCACGAGCACTCCGTCTTCGCGCCGCTGGCCGCCGACGAGCTGATCCGGCTGCCGCTGGCCGCCAGCGGCTGGCAGCCGCCCCTCAGCTTCCCGAGCCCGCCTGCGGACGCCGCGAAGCTTGCCGACGAGGAGCCGTGGTCGGTGGAGATCCATCCCGGGCAGTGCGCGGTCCGCGTGCTCCTGCGGCCCGCCGTGCTGCTGCTGCGCATGCTGCGGCGCGGCTCCTCGCTGCCCTCGGCCACGTTCTCCTGGCGCGCCGTCGACTCCTCCGCCCCCGGCTGCGCCGCGCTGGCGGACGAGGCTTCGGCCACGCGTGAGAGCTGCCCTCTGCCGGGGTGGCCCTCCGTGCGCGGGCTTCGAGGGCGCGTGGGGGCCAAAACCCAAGCACGCGGGCCGCTGCTGTCGCTCCGCACGCCTGCGGTCGGCAGGGCCGCGCACCGAAGGCCACGCTGGCCTGCGGGGCAACTCCTGCGCGTGGCCGAGAGGCGCCCCGGCGTCAGGAGGCCCTGGGCCAGTTCTCCATACTCAGCAACGTGGAGGACGCGGCGCACCCGCAGCCCCCGCACTTCAAGGAGTTCCCGCTCCGCAGGGAGCAGCTCCGCTCGCTCGGGTGGATGGTCTCCCAGGAGCGCCGCCGCCGGGAGCCGTTCGCCGCCGAGCTGCGCGAGACGGTGCCCTGCGCCGACGCGCCCCACTGGAAGTTGCAGGGGTGCATGCGCTGCGAGTATCGCGACGTCAAAGGAGGGGTTCTGGCGGACGCCATCGGCTACGGCAAGACCGCGTGCACCATCGGCCTCATCGACGCCACGAGGAGCGATGCGCTTCCAGAGGTTCCGTCGGCCTTCCGTGGCTTCCTGCCGTCACGGGCGACCTTGGTGCTGGCCCCCACGAATCTCCACCAGCAGTGGCTGCGTGAGATTATCAAGTTCACTGGCAACACCCTGAAGGTGCTGTCTGTGCCGACGTACTCGCAGCTGAAGAAGTTCACCGAGCAGGAGATCAGGGACGCGGACGTGATCGTGGCCACGTACCGGCTGTTCTACTCCGTGCCATACTTGCGCCGGCTCGAGGAGCTCGCGCGTAGCATCCAGCCCGAGTTCGCGTTCCCCTCTTCCAAGGCCGGGCGACGGGGCTCACACATATCCGATGCCCTGGGCTGGACCCATCCTGCGCCCAGGATGGGGCAGCGGGCAGCAGATGTGTAAACCCTGAGATCCCACATCAAGAAAGACGTGCAACGTCGAAAAGCCTCCCGAACGGATCCCTGGATCCCCTCTTCCTGCAGCACTCTTCGAGCCGGACCGATCCGTGAGGGCTCTGGGGTGCGAAAGGGGCAGTTTTTCTAGATTCTGGCAGGTTCATTTGCATGGCATCCCGACCCCCCCCTCTCCAGGCAGCCCGCGGGCCGAAAAGGCGTGCCAAGGGAGTCCAGGCTTGAGTGAACCCTCCCCCATCCATGCAAGTACACTTGCTGCAGCCTGCGTAAAGAAAAATTGTCCCAAAAGAGGCAAAATCCTGCGTTTCAGCCCAAGCCCTGGATCCCAGCTTTCTGCCGCAATGTTCGAGCCAGCTCGGTCCGTGAGGGTCCCTGGGCCTGAAACAGAGCAAGGCCATCCCGTTGCGAAACACGATGCGGCGCCGCCGGGAGCTCAGGGATGTGGCGGCGCCCACAAGGGGAGTTGACGCAAGGGGGGCAGCCTTATGAGAAGGCAGGGGGGCTTCTCAGAAGGCCAGGGCCTTCTTACAGTCGAGTTTGATAAGTAGACCCACCCTGCCAAATCCAGGGTACTCTTGTGTCTTGTGCTTCGTAAGCCATGCCTTCTACATTCCTGCGGCAACGTGGTCCTCGGAATGGTTTTGCGTCCTCTCGCGTGTCCCCTCCAGTCAGCCCCGACTGCAGAAGGGCCTGGCGGCTGTCGAGAAGTTCTTGCAAGCCTCGGGGGCGTCCAAGAGGGGGGTGATGACAAGGGGGGAGATATCATGACGGGGGCTATGACATCTCTCCAAATTTCGTGGCGCCTCTTCTCATTTCAATGCGTTCCCTGGCCCCTCCTGGTCCGCGCACATGCCTCGGGCCATGATTTGCACACACTCCTCTTGGACGCCCCCCTCTTGGCCGCCCCCGAAAGCCTTGGGGCCCTTCCACGAAGGCCCCTGCCTTCTGGGAAGACCCCCATGCCTTCTCGATACGCCCGCCACCTCGCGCCCGCCCCCTTGTGGGCACCGCCAGTCCAGGGTTCCTTTCGGGCCTCCCCCCCCAAAATGCAAGTAAGCTTGCTGTCTGGATCACAGAACAGCTGTCTCGAAACAGGCGAAATCCCCGAAAGCAAAGCTGGCAGGGGCCTCGGAAAACGAAGTCGGTGATCGAGTAGGCGATCGACTGCAGAGTTCATGCACCCCAGAATTCATGTTCCGTGGAATCTACAGAACTCTGCGCCTCTGTTCGTAATTCGACTCTACGACAAAAGAACATCGGGGAACTCGCTCCTGTGGTGGAGCCCCTATCCGATCTCGACTCCTCATGCCAGCAAGCAGGGGGGGGGCGCGTGGCGACGCCCGGCTCTCGGGGAGGGCCCCGTCGCCCCCACGAGGGCGGTCACGGCGCCGCCTCGGCGCGGCAGCCCGCCGAGTGGGCGGCGGCCTACCGCCGCGCCGTGGAGCTGCTGCCGGCCGCGTGCGGGGCCGCCGGCCTGGCGGCCGACCCCACCACGCCGGTCGCCGAGGGACGAAAGCAGCCGGGCCCAGGGCAGGGGCAGCGTCGGGTGGGGGGGGACGGGCTCGGGAGGGGCTGCAGCGAGGGGGGTGTAGGCTCAGGGGGGGGGGGGGACAGGCTCGGGTCAGGGGCAACGAGAACTACCGCAGGAGGGGAAAACACACACAGGCACCATGAATCGTCGATTCCAAGGAAACTGTGGGAAAGTATGAAGGGTGGGGGGGGGGGAGGAAGACGAGAACTCAGAAACTGTGGGAAGATAGTGGGATGTTTGTGTGTGTGTTTTTTTTTTGTGTGTGTGTGTGTCCCTGCAGGGGGAGGGGTAGGCCCCGAGCGGGGGTCACCACCCACCAAACCACCCCAACCCAACCCGAAGGCTCAGATTTACCCTCGATTTCCAGTGGGGGGGGGTCGGGAAACGTCGAAAAAACACGTGTGGAACCCTTACCCCCCCAACCCGAAATTCGGGTCTTCGGGTTGGGTTGGGGTGGTCTGGCAGGTAGTCAGGGGGGGACGCATCGACCCCCCATCACCCCATTGCTTGATCGCCGCCGACAGCGGCCCGTGGGCCCACCCTACCCAGGAGCCTGCGGCCTCGCTACCGGGGGGCCCACCGCCGATCTTCGGCCGCGCGCGGAGGGGGGCATCGGGGGGGTGGGGGGAGGGCTCCTTCCCTGACCTTCCAGAGTGCCAAATAACAGCACTCCAGACCTATAGATCTATCTGGACTGCCTCCGACCTCGACAGGAATCAGGAAGTCGACGTCCTGGTGCTATTTTTGTTAGCCCTCCTGGAAGGTCAGGGTTAGAAGCACCCCTGCTTCTTGGAAGGCGCGGGCCTTCTCGACAGACGACATCCTCGAGCACCCCTGCCGGAATCCTCCCCGACATGTCGCCGACAGATATTGGCGGCGCGCGCAAGGGGGTGGAGGGAGGGGCGAGGGCTTCTTAGCAAGAGGCTGCTTCTTAGAAGGCGCGGGCCTTCTCTATAGATGTGAGGCCGGCGCCTTCTTAGAATCAGCCTCCTGCTAAGCAGCCCTCGCCCCTCCCTCCACCCCCTTGCGCGCGCCGCCAAGATCTGTCGGCGACACATCGAGGATTCCGGCTCGATGTGCAGTCCCCGCCCCCCTCTGTCCTGGCCCTGCACTGGGACGAGGGTGAAGCATTCCGGAGCGTTTCGGAGCGCTCTCAGAGCGCTCCAGGTCGCTCTGAAACGGCCGCGGCGCCCGATACATCCTCTGCACCCGCCGATGCTCAGAGATTCTCGATCTATCCCCATCAGAATTTGTCCCTATCCTGCCTTCGTCTTCAAAAAACCACAAACGTGCTGTCTCGGAGTTCCGCGCGGAGTTCCGCGCCTCCGGCGCCGGCCCTGCGCGCCAGGGAGAGGGGCCCAGCGCCGATCCGAGAATTCAGGCCAGACCCCCCAGGAATGCTGCTTTACGCTGTTCTGTCACCAGGCGGGGCCAGGACAAGAGGCGCATCGCTCCAGAGCGTCCCGGAGCGCGTTCGGCGCATTCCGGCGCTCTCTGGAGCGGCCGCGACGCCCGATGCATCCCCCCGTGCCGCTGGATCTCAGAGATCCGGATCCGATTGCGAGAGCCTTACGGCCGAGGCCGCCGACCTTGAAGGGGGACGACGACGACGACGACGACGACGACGACGACGACGACGACGACGACGACGACGACGACGACGGCGGCGGCGGCGACGACGACGACGACGACGGTACATCTTACATCTCCCAGGGCCACTGGATCTCAGAGATCCTGGACCGATCGGATGTTGCGTAAAGGGGGGCGGTAAATGGACAGGCGAAGAAAGGTGCACCTTTTGTGCCCTACAGTTGTCCTGAAGAGGCCCCCTGGGGCCCCAAGGGGGCAAGGTGCACCTTTCTCCCCCTCATTCCCGGAACCCCCAACGTCGTAATTTTTTCATCACTTCGATCCCCCGAGTGTTCGACCCATTCCCCAGGTCCGGTTTTTCTCCTGACTTGTTTTCTGACGGTCTCGAGGCCCCGTGAGGGCCCCCAGAGGCCGAGAACTACGAATGGCCTCCATACAGTGGACACCCATGTCAAGAAACACCCTCCTTGCCTCCAGGATGCCCTGGGTCTCCGGGATCTCGATGGTTCTGCAGTGGGAAGCGTGCCGCTCCCACACCAAAAGTCAATGGACGTCCTGGGGTCTCCGGGTTGGGCTTCTCGTGGAGGGGGCTTCTCGTGGTCCAGCTCCTGCCTGCAGGTCCGGCCGCCGTCCGCCTCTGGCGCCGGGCGCGCGGAGGACGAGACGCCGGAGCAGGCCGCGCAGCTGGAGCTCGGGCGGTTGGTAAGGGGGGTGCGGCCGAAGTGGGGGCCGAGGACCATGATCGGGTCGGGAGGATGGAGCTGGGAGAGAGGAGGGGTGTCATTGTCCGTAGCTGGCCGAAGGCATCGTTCACTGCATCCGCATGCTGTTGCTCATGCCCCTTCTCCCCCTCCCCTTCCTCCCAACTTGGTAACTCCGTTACTTCACATGGGGGGTGAAGCAAAGGGCCCTAAAGGGGCCGTTCAGGGCCCCTTTGGGGCTCCAGCTGGCTCCAAAAGGGGCCCTTCGGGGCCCCTCTAGGGTCCTTTTCTTCACCTCCCATTTGGGCCACGCCCTTTGAGGCCCCGTGGGGGCCCCCAGGGGGCCCTTTGAGGCCCCTTTGCGGCCCCTTTGGGGCTTCTTTGGGGCCCCTTCGGGGACCCTGTCTTCACCCGTTGCTTGGGTCACCCCCCGCTGCCACCCGCCCGAGGAGCGCCCGCGGCGCCGCCGCAGGCTGGAGAAGGCCGCGCCGGCGCGAAGCGAGAACGGCGCAGTGGCCGAGGCCTCGGCGAGCGCGGGAGCATTCGGGCGAGATAGCAATTTGTCCTCTCCTCCTCTCCCCTCCTCCTCCTGCCTCCTCCTCGCTCCTCCTCCTCCCTCCTCCTCCTCATCCTCCTCCTGCTCCTCCTCCTCCTCCTCCTCCTCCTCCTCTCCTCCTCTCCTCCTCCCTCCTCCTCCTCCTCCTCCTCCCTCCTCCTCCTCCTCCTCCTCCTCCTCCTCTCCTCCCCTCCCCCCTCTTCCTCCTCTCCTCCCCTCTCCTCCTCCCTCCTCCTCCTCCTCCTCCTCCTCTCCTCCTCCTCCTCCTCTCCTCCTCCTCTCCCCCTCCTCCTC